>JBBPKV010000273.1:2526-17285 GCA_038089455.1 Tylopilus cf. leucomycelinus
GAGAATGGAGATGGGCATGAGTGAACAACTAAATCAAAGAAAGGGAGACTTACGAATCCAGTAAATTCCTTACCGGTGTAGTCGTTGTCATAGAATACAATGTGATCCGAATACCACCTGGCAAAATGCGCGGAATCGATCATCTCTGTGTCTTTGACCGAGAGAATCCCGTTGACTTCTGACATACAAACAAATCATAATCAGGCCAGGGCGTCGTAAATGTCATAGAGTGCTCACTGATCCTTTCCGTCTGATTTCTGAAGCTGCTGGAATCGATGGTCAACTCGGCCTTCTTGTGGATGCCACGGCACGTGAGGGTGACTTTATTGCTACCTGCGGCTTTCTCGACAACCGCAGAGGAACGGATATAATCCTGCTTCTTCCAGTCACCGGTCCGATCAAGTAGACCAACTAATCCTGAGTTAGCGACGTATTCCTGAGGTCAGCTCTATGATAAGCATGCAATTAGACTTACGGGATCTTCTGCGAGGAACTACAGGCAAAGCGTCAGACACAGATAGACGGGAAAGGGTCGGGGAAGGAACAGGCCTCCGCGTAGGGTGGGTCGCTCGGCCTACTGTTCTGAAGGTAGAACTTGATGTTCACCCAAACCTTCTGGCGAAGAATGATCGAGTCAACTGTGTACTTGGCCTTGGTGTTTTGCTGGATAATATTGTTGAAATCGTTCGTGAAGTAAAGCGTTCCGGAGGGGTCTGTACAACAACAACATGAGCAATGTGACGCGTTAAAATTTACAAGGACGTACCACTCCCGATATAAAAGCCGTCCGTGAACTCTGGACTAAGATCGGGAACTTCCAAGCGGAAGGCTGGTCTCCCAAACTTATCCTTGAAGAAGAGTGCTTCCGCTTTTTGTTTCAAGTTACTGGCCCAGGCATCGAGTTCGTCAAGCTTGTCATGTGCAGGCATGGTTAGTGGGCTGGTGTGCTGAGTAGGTTGACGTTGGACGCTAACCTGGTTTTCCATGTAGTCTTTATACTGCCAGGCATGTTTGTCACCAAAAGAGCGCGTCCCCGAAGCGCCTTGCTTCACCGATGCCGTGCGATGCAAACTTGATGCATCCCACGAGACCACAAGAGCAACCTGAACAATTAAAACTGCGTGAGAACATGTACTTGATCACAGGACCACGATGACGATCGATGGTGTTAGCCGGGACTTGCCAACGGTAGTACTGGTCAGGAGAGTATCTCTAATGTTGTGCCACTGTCACGCTTTGAGTCTGTGCCTCTCCACTTATAGCCTGAGAACGTCTCCACCCCGTCAAGTTTGATCGAGACTGGGAGCACTCGGTATTTCGCTTCCAGCCCCACACTCATACTATACAGGTATCGATTGATCACGTACCATGGACAGATGCAGTTTATGGAATGGTAGCAGTATCGACTGATGCGCGCAAAATCGGTAAGCTCAGGACCTAGACTACGCTCCATAACCCCTGACTTGATCGATCGATCGATCATTGACCGGTTAACATCGACTCCTGCCTCCTGCTTATCTGATTTTAGTGCAACACCGAGGAGAACACACTTGCGTAGGGAACGGTACAAACAGAAATATCTCACATGCGCTCTTAGGAACACGGCTGCTATAAGGCACAATCGAACCGTTTCCGTTGCTCAAAATATGAGGGTATCCCATATACTGTTCGGAATCCGCTTCGTTGAAGAGAATGTTCACAAGGCGCGTCACCCCGCAAGTATAAATAGCTTGCAGCGGCACTATTAACAATGGCGTTCACAAAGGATCGCCACAAAAGACAGGAACTCTAACCGGGTCACTTGCCCAAGTGCCTGCCTCGTCCGGATCTATTGATGAGCCAACATTACCTCGACGCGTGTGCCACTGCCGCTCACTGGACAGCAATCTAAGATCATTTATTAGCTTCAAAGCATGTATGGCCGGCCGCTAGACGACTCAGAGTCAGTCGACTTTCATTTAGGGAAGGGTGCATATATGGTCCAGCTCTGAATCGAAAACCTCTAACTCTCTCCCTCCGAGTGAACGTACATACGGTACTCACCATATTTCTATATTGGGTGGTTGGAACGGTTGTACTTGTGATCGTTTAGGGTATTGACCACGCCTCCAATGGAGCCCATTTCGCCATTGCAGGTTGCTCTTCTTCCAAGTCTTTCCGGCAGCATTGAACCGGATATTCCGTGGAAGGAATCGAATAATCGGTGCACCGATCCTGGGATCGTAGCAACTAGACAATGTCAGTTCTCCGGTCTCGGACCGACGAGCGCTAGAAATGTGCTCATCTTCCATGCAGGAGGTCAGTGTTGTGTCCATTTTGGGGTGCGTTCCATCGCTATAGGAAACTGCCTGTTCTCTCTGGTCCGTCCGGCCTCACTGGACCGGAGGTTCCAGTGGAAAAGCTTCACATCGAACCCAAGGAACACAACAGCTCAACGACAGTTCTCCGCTTGGATTGACAGGTGTTCTGAATGATGCAGGTGTCCGTCCGGCGGACAGGAAGTTTCAATACCACGCCCGGCGCGTGACGAGTTGAGAAGCACAAAATGTAATTCCGTGAGCACTTAGTCAGCGCACCCCTCAAACTGATCTCGAAATAGCATCTCCTCTCCGACTGGCAGGCTCTCAGCGCTTCCTTTTCACTTCTCTCGCGGTGAGCGCCCTCCACGCTGCACGGCTTGCTTCTCTCGCCCCATCCCGTCGCTGGCATTCGCCATCCAGTCCACTACGAGAGTGGCTTTCTGCCATTGTCCCGGCCCTCTGTCCTCGCGTCCTATCGTTGCCGGATGGCTTTCCCTCTCGCACAAAGCGACAACAGATCATGGCGTTGCGCTCGAAAGGACTGAGATCGGGTAATGCATCGATGTGACTTTAAGCAAACATCTTGCAGCCACACGACTGCCGTCGGCAAAGCAGGTGTGGCAGGATACGTACACCACGAGTTAGTAAACGATACTCAATCACTTACCACTCCGTTAGAGGATGACGGTAGTGCTGCTAGGTACTGCAGCAGGATCAGCTGACAGTGCAAGAATGCTGAGAGTTCTGCGACGCTTGAAGAGACGACGGGGTCGTACGCTCTAGGCCGACGTTGCGAACGAGGGCCCGCTCGATCTCTTTAATGGATCGCTCTAAGTCCCCCTTTTCCCCGTACGTTCTGCAGAGCGAGAGAGCTCTCATCCGAGCCCATCGACCCTTGAAGTTTGCCTCGGAATCCCAGAGGCCCGGGTCCGACACGCCATGCCGGCTGTTGTGGCCTACTCCGTAGCTTAATTAAAATTTAACCCGCCTTGTTCTCGGTTTGTACAGATGCATGAAGGTCACTGTGTATCGTTGTTCGCTGGCGGTCTGAATAGCGGCAGAAACTCGGTGGCTGTGTCTTATCTCCGACACTATGTAATGCGGCTCATGAACCGGTCACTTTGAACTTGTTCATTGGCCAGTCATTGCAAGCTATCGAGGATTCCGTTTTGCTTCCCAGATCGTCGTGGACAAGACAGGAAAGTATCCACGTCTTACTACGTGCCATCCTGTGGGACAATTCTTCAATCGTTTCACGGTCTTGCGAATCGACGTCGCTATGCAGTCGGTGACGCTGAACTAGGAGGTCTCAACGGGTGTGGATTAGAACACCACGATATCCGGGCGCCAGGCTTCGCCGCATCTCTGACTTCAAGCTATAGGCAACAAATGTCACAATTATACCAGAACGGTTTCGAGGACGACTGTAACCGACGATCAACTGTCTGCAATCATGCGCCAACTGTGCGACAGAACCATGATGGGCTCCACGCGTCGTCATGGGCTCTAGGCTGTTCAGATTGAGCTGCCTCTGGCGAGTAGCTTCCACTGGCCACTTGGTCTGTTTCTCTGCCATTGTTCTTTTGCTCTACGTTTTTCCGTTTCGTATCTCATGTTGGTTGCCTCCTGCAATTCCCTGGCTTGTTTCGCTCGTTTCCTCCTCCATCCATTCCTCTTCTTCCTGCTTCTTACGGTTGGCTCGGAGCTGCTCGGTTTGTCCTTCTCATTTCCTTGCGTCTTCTCGTCTCTCACGTTTTATCTCCACTTCTTTCCTATAGGCGGCCTAAAACGCGCGCATCCACCCCAGATCCAACGCGAGGGAGAAATATCTTTGGTGGATAGTGGTTTTCCCATCTCGGCCAGCACGAGTCATTCTGCCTTAGTCTCCAATGGCGTACAGGATTGCTTCCACGGTCTGGTGGTGTTGGGGCCCTAGATGTGCCCATCGATCTCTTGTCGTCGTGACATCCAGCAACTTTGTCAAATCGAGTTCCGAGCGTGTTTTCTTGACGCAACATGGTACATTTGAGCCTGTTGATCTCATCATAGTCACTGAACGTGCGTGGTGATTGACCCAAGCATACCGCAGGCTCATCCTGAGCACCAGGACTGCACAGAAAAAAGGGGGTGCCGCGAGGATTTGATTTGGCGGATTCAGATAAAACATCGCGGTGTCATTTTTAGGAGCTGGAATACAAGGCAGTATATCCACATGAGTCATGTCTCGGAGTAGTAGAGGTTGAAAATGGCACGAGGACCCACGAAGAATCTTGGTCAGTTCTGTGTTAAATTGGAGTGTCCGACTCAAGATTTGCAGTATGGCTTGCCTCATAGCTAGACAGATACAGCCAAGAGATACTTTACGTCAACTTTGCCATTCTCCACTAAAGCATACAGAGCAAGAGATTGTTACTGCTGAAGGAAGAAACAAGACAATGAGGACAGTCTGGACCTCGCAGGAGCAGCTCACGCCATAGCCTCCTGCCTCTGCACGACAGGAATATCAAGTGTAAACCACGGCTCGCGAGGACCATTGTAAGTCCACCCTCGCACATTCTTTTTCGAAAAGAGCGATATAAACCACGGCTCGCGAGCATCACCAAGGGGAATGGAAGTGTGCAAGGTCTGACGTTCCGTCTTCTTGAGTCGATCCACCAGTTCACCGGGTCCATCTTCATCCTCATCGGTCACCTCTTGTGCATCCTCTTTCGTAAAGGGAGACTGCTGCGCGATGTCGGACCAATCGATCGGCTGAGTCGCGAAAAAGATCTTTAGGTGACTGACGTTCACGTCCTGGCATTCGTCCAGTTTGAAGTAAAATGGAGGTGTTCCCTCATGCCCGTATCCTACTGCGAACGTTCCACCTTTCTTCTTCAGTGGCGCTTCGGATTCGCCAGCGCTCGTTTGTGTGTAGTACGAGACTAAATTGTATCAACACACGCGAAATGAACGATGGAGAGCCTGCTCACTTATGCTCAAGTCGCTGTTGTTGAACAAGAACACATTCAGAAACAGGTCCTGTGATGTGTAGTTCGTTATCTTAAGCCCGTAGACTGCCTCCGGATCCACAACGAAATCAATCACGTCCGAGCTTCTTGAATTTGTATCCGCTTGAGAGAATATATTTTTGTCTGGGAAAAAGATTGGCAATCCGAAGTCGTTGTATTCGGCTTTCAAGTGGTAGAAGTCGAGAGTTATTCCGTGCTTGCAGCTGGTCATGAGGCCACATTTCTCTGCGAAACCAATGAACCAGTAGTAACGAGCAGCAGATGCCAGCACACGAGCTATATTGTCGAGCGTAGCCGTGTGGGGAAGCCATCTCAGTCCCAACTCCTTCACCTTCTCGTCTAAGATCCTGAAAATGAACCGGTCATTTTTCATCACAACCTCTAGATTCGCCTCTTCTTCAGCTTCCACTAACCGGAATCGCTGGGCGTCTGTGCCGTACCCATCGGAGCGTCGAAGGAAATCAAGGGCCATGGAGTCGTTATCCACGTACAGAGGTATTTTTCCAATGCGCGTCAGTTTTGCAAACGATACCCCCGCGGGAGGAATAGACGTAACCACGGTCTCGAAGTCCTTGATCAAGAAAGTTTCATTAGCCTGTACAACTGCCAATTTGCCCTTTTTGCTATCATATAGGGTGAACTCAACCCCACGCCGTGCGCCAATCCGGCATCAATGACATATTTGTTACTCTTGAAAATGTGAACAGAGAAGAAAATAGCAGGCACACTGAACAAGGCACGACGTCGGTTAACGCCTAGGCATTGGGGATGCTGACGAAGTCGGTTGCTAACATAAAATGAATACTATATCACCATTTAACAGGTACTCTTACCCTTCGAGATGCGTCTCCTCAATAAGCTTAGCGTAGGAGAGGTTATTGATAGAGCCGTTTTGGAGCCTTTCCAAAAGCGCAACAGTAAATCGTCCGCGCCTAGAGCCTGCGGATTCCTAGGCAAGCTCGTTTTCGCCACAAGCGGCCAAAAGGACGTGTGACCGGGCACCATAATAAGGGTGAATATGGAAAGTTGGGATCAAAATGGCTGAGAGATACATACTTGCGATCCCCAGTGATCAATCCCGAATAAGCGCAGTCGACGATGACAGTCTATAAATCATGGCGATCAGAAATCAAGGACAGAAACAATGTTTGGCACATACGATGTTATCTCCTTTTGCATTCGCAATTCCCTCGATTAAGGCACTAATCGTCAAGTAGGGGATCGGCGCAGAGTATGTGGGCCCCTCGGTTCCAGGAGCTGCTCTCAAGCAATCCTGAGGAACTATGGCCTGAATCTTCCTTTCGGACCCCCAGATAGCCGGAGCGGGGAGTCGGCCACTGTGCCCGGAATAGAAGATTACGATCGGATCTCCATGGTTGATTCGTTCATCGTCTCGCAACTCCTGGAAGGCCTTGATAATCCCTCTACGAGTAGCCCTTCGGTTGTAAAGCGCGATGATCTGATTTTCAGGCACTCTGAGCATGTCTTCCAAATATCGTTTCATTGCTACCGCATCCGCGACCGCACCACCAAGGTCCGGCAAACTAGGATCTGCGTAGTGGTCGATTCCAATGATTAAAGCAAAACTGCGGTTCTGGTCAACTATGTAGAGCGCGATATGACAGAATTACGCACAACTGGACTGTGGATCGTTCGGGATCGCCAGTCACATGCTCGACGTGCTCCTCTGTACAGTTAGTGTGCATTGCGATTTACAATTGAGCCGTGAACGGCGACATGTATCACTCCAAGCCCAGTGGAACCCGAGCGCCCGCACGATCTTGCAGAACATTTGGAGTTTGTCGTGAGAGAAAGACTCCTCGAGATCGTATACCGCGATCCGTATGACGTTCTCGAAGAGGGGTTCGTTTTCTTCCCACTTGTGTGAAAACGTGGCATAACGGTAGTACTGTGAGACTTCGTGTTCGATTCGAGCATAATCGATGCGCGTAGTCATAGCGGAGATCAACTCCCGATAAACGAGCAGTTTTTCGAATGAGCCCGCTTGACCAGACTTGTCGAGGAGACGGCCGGATTCGGTGTTGATGAGCACAAGCGGGGATTCGCGAATGGCGTTTCTGACGGCCGCATGGATGGCCTCCCCCGTCTGTTCAGGAGTTACATACTGGTGACGACGCTCTACAGGCTCGATCAATGGATAGGCATGGCACGATGTTGGTATACTCACTACGAATATCTGGATCAGGCGACTGTGATATCTTCAGGAGCATCGTCTCGAACGTGTGTATGGCATCATCGTATCGCCCTGCTCCATGTAAAGCAACGCACTTCTTCTCGTAGGCCCACGGAAATGATGGATCAAGCACGGTAACCTGAGGATGATGGTATCGACAGGTACTAACCAACATGCAACAAGCATGACACACCTGATTCACATCGTCTATGGCATCCTTCCATAACCCCTTTGCGATGTATACTTCGCTTCGCTTCATAAGGACATCTTGCGGGGCGAGCGGATTGAGGGATAGAGCAGTCGAGTACAGTGTAATCGCTTCGTCATATTGTTGTGCGCCCGTTGCAACATCTCCAAGGTGTTCTAGCTTTCCAGCGCAACGCGGCCTGAAGTCTGGATGATGTCAGTTCGGCAGAGACGACTTGCATATGCGACTACTCACCTACTACCCATAACGACTGCTCGTCATTTGTGCTTGCCCTCCCTGTCAATTCGTTGTTCATTTGGTATCGTTGAAAAGAATCTGACGTGGAACTTGAAGTGTATACGAAAGAAACCAGATGACATAGCTCACCCGAAATCCAGCTTACGATAGGTTGTGTTATACAGACGACTTCGTCGATCGTATTTACTGTATCTAGTAGACATTCGCCTGCTTCCCTGATACGATCCCCGATATACAGGGTTTCGCAAAGACGCTGTCGAATCGTGATATCAAGGTTGTCAAATTTCCATCCAAATATCTGTCAAAGAGCACACGCAGTTCCCATATACCGTAGCAGAACCATCAACAGACATACCAGTGAGACCACCATGAGCGCTCCACTCGTATGGGGTCGTATTTGGGCTCTGGCACGCTCAAACGATTTGATCGCACTTTGGTAGTCACCTTTCTCCACATACAGATTTCCCACGACAAGACACATGTAAGCCTATTAGACACGTCAGTGACGACATTCATCGTGCAGCTGAGTATCTTGCACATGCCTGAACCACGTAGCATATTGAGTCTGACAGTGTCATACCGATGAGATCGTCTATGCGGGATATGGCGTCGTCATGCTCCTCAGTATTGAACACAATGATAGCCTGCGGAGGATTCAATGAGCAACTGAAGTCAACTAAATTGTACGCATGATACATTCCTTGATTAACAGAAGAAAATGAGCATGTGTTGAGTCTGAGTATGCGAGCGCAGCGTCGCATGCCTGAATTGCCTTGTGCTTTTCCCCCTTGGCAACAAGTGCTACACTTTTCGCAATATATCCAATGACAGATGGCCAAATTTTAATAGACTTGGCACAAACTCGGGTCAGGATCAGCATACGTGAGAACAGAGGAACAGGCACCTCCATAGCATCAATAATTGCAGTGTCCCACTGCCCCAGACGTGCATGGACGAGAGCCCGACTAGCGAGCGCATTCCGACGTGTGTTCAAAGTCCCTGAGATGGCCGCAGTTAACAATGATTCCGCATCTGAGAGTTGGTCATGCTTCCAATCTTCCAGCACAGCATCGTCAATCCAGGTATCCAGTTCCTGGCATGTAGGTAATAAAATGAGACAAATGGACAGGAAACATTGGAGGTATAAGTGGTGAAAGGGAGAAAGCCATCCATGAGCGCGATCATCAAATGACACAAAACTTACGGTGATACAGAACAGCCTATTGACCATGATCCTGCCATTCCTGCCACCAGTGGCGATGAATCGGTCGTCCGGTGAGATTGCAATTGACCGTACGTCCTCAGTGTGTTCAATGACGTGATCCAGCCGAGTGTGCGTCGTTGTGTTCCAAAACGACACAGTGCGGCTTGTGGAGCAGGCGATGGAGTCGCCATGCGTCAGTAAGGCAATGCCCGAGAAAATGTGGGTATTGGGAACTGGCCATTCGAAGACCAGTGATCCCGTGGATGCATCAAGTTGCTTGATTTTGCCGTCGGATAGGACGAGGAGGCGGTCGGCGGACCAGAGGAGGCCAAAGTCGTAGTATGAGACAATGTCTACCTTGACGTTCACAAGCAAGCGGGCATCGCTGCTGTCCCAGAGTCGCACGGACCCATCGAAACTGGTTGTTGCAATGCGCTCCCCCTTGGGCGAGTATTTTGCTGCTGCTACCCTACTGTCGTGGGTTAGTCTTTGCACTTGTTTTCTCCATCCCACGTCCCAAACTGTGGCTGTTCGGTTGTCCGATGCCACCACGAGTCGAGTCGAGTCCGTGGAGAAATCGACCCCGTTGACGTCTCGATCGTCTTCGATACGGTACTTGATGACCCGTTCGTGGGTCTCTGCATCCCAGACGAACAGATAGCCCAACGTGGTCCCTGCTGCAGCCCACTTGCCGTCCGCGGACATGGTGAGACAGAGGACAAACTGAGTCGTTTTCATCGTTGCAGTTCGTCGCCCGTCCTCCACTCGCCACACTTGAACCTCTCTGCCAATACCGCCCCAGAGATATTCACCGTTCGTTGAAAACGTCATTGCTAGTGGCGCCCTACTGGCGTTGATTTCGATGGGGTAACAGCGTTCTTGTCCAACAATTGGCATCAACGCGCACTACATCTTGCCATCAATACATACCAGTCATTGTCGACGACCTGAAATGGTGGTCGCAATCCGGCAACGTAATGGAAGTCAACGGAAAAGGTACGGCTCCTCATCGTTACCCACATGTTCTCAATATAGGCCATGACGTGTGTCGCCACCTCGTGTTTTCGGCGCTTGTGCCATGTTTCCAAGAATATTCGGTCTACGGTCCTTTCAGTAATGAGGTCGCGAGTTCGCTACCTGTTTCTTGTTAAGACTAGATGCAATCACTGGACAGATCCACCAACAACGTCTCATTCTCTCCTCGGATCACACATGGAGTCGGATCCCAGGAGCCCCCTGCCCATCCTATCTCCGTTTTTCAGGCAGACTGCTCAATCCTCGATTCATTTCTCCTACAGTCGACAGCCCAAATTCGGCACCTTGATATCGACGTCGATGGGATAACACAACTTGACTGTCTTGTCTCTCTTCCTGTCGTCAATCCGCCGCGACGTTCGGACCTTCCCTGGGATGGCAGACGAACACATCACACGCCTTCACCCAGTGGGTGTATCAAACCCTGCCCAAGAGGCGAAGGCGTGCACATTCGTGTCCCTCATATACTTGCGGCACTCACTTATGCAACGCATCGTCCTTGTGGCAGGTGGCGACACCGTAAGGATGCTTCTCGCAGTCAGTCCCGCATGACATTCAAGGTACGTTGATTCGTGTTCGTTTTGGCCTTCCATTGATAATACTCTGACGATGGGTCTGCTGGCATTCCCAGAGTGGAAGAGGCATGATCCTCGAATCGTTCTTGACTAGTTCTTCAAGCCCGTGGGCGCCGAGTTTCTCTGTGAAGACAGAGATGTTGTTCATCCTACCATCGCGTCCAATATGTATTTCATTTTGTGGGGGTCCCACGACAATGTCGAGGGATGTACTGGTGATACGCTACAGAGCGCAGAGCTGGCCAACTGTCACGTCGACTTGCGGACGACTGCTCAACATACAGCCACATCACCTCGTCGGCTCCGATAACCTCCATGCCAACAGTTCGAGGAAGGGACGTTGGGTTCGACTAGTTGCGGAGCCGATCTGCAACAGAACGACGTCTCGATGAGGATGTCAATGTCCGATCCTCATTCCTGCTCAAAACCAAAAGTCCTTTCGTCCATATCGCCGGCAAATTACAGAGCACCATTTAGAGAGAGCGTCGCCTGCATAAGTGAACATGATGACGATTGGAGAGTATGGCGTTTTCTTGTGCTCGAAGACTGTTTCGTGTCTCTCCGTCCCGGACAAACATTTCGCCTGATGTCGTCCCCGCTGCTATCCATCCCCCGTTCTTTGAATGGCGAGATGCGGGACAGCACCGCCTGTTGTCATCGCCGTTTGTACTGTCTTCCACTCGCCAAACTCGTTGCTTCCAAGATCCGACGGTACTGAAGCTCTAGATGTGCCCATCGATCTCTGGTCATCGTGACATCTAGCAACTTTGTCGAACCGAGTTCCGGGCACGTCGTCTTGACGCGACACGGTACGTTTGAGCTGGTTGAACTCATCCTAGTCACTGAACGTGCGTGCTGATTGGGCCCAGGCATACCACAGGTTCGTCCTGAGCACGAGGACTGCACAGAAAAAGGGTGGCATCGTGAGGATTTAGCATCAAGGAGTCATTTTTAGCCTGGAAACGCAGCTGGAATGCAAGGCAGAATCCACGCGAATCACGTCTCGGAGTAGTAGAGGTTGAAAATAGCGCAAGCACAGTCAATTCTGTGCGTGACTGAAAGATTTACAGTAGCGCTACTCCCCGGTTAATATAAGGTAGACCTCGCGCAGATTCAGCAAACCTCAGGGTCCGTGACCAAAGTGTGACACGGCGACTTCACAGGACAGAGTGGTCAGCTCGGAGGACTTAGCAAATGCCTGTATGCACAAAAAATCATCTTGTGCATCTGAAGCATTAAAAAAAACTAAAGGCAATCAAATCTCGAGAGCCCTACTTTCAACAACTCATTGCCAGTTAATTTCCACAACATGCGCTTCCCCACTATCCTTTGCACTTTGAGTCCTCAGTCGTGCAAAATCACGGCTTTGTCAGCGATTGTTTGCTGGACCTGTATGAGGTCTACCTTGGGGACCAGAGTGCAACTGAACTTTCTTTGCGAATCATACATGCGGGCAAGGAGCACGTCTTGTCCTGGAACGTCTGGTTTGCTAATCAAGTACACGATGGAAGGCGATATATATGCATGTATATGGGTCATCAATCACACGACGCTTCCCGCGAGAGCTTCCCAAGGGATTAATTACCAAGTCCTCTGATGAACTCGAGAGCTAACCGGGGGCTGTTGTAGTCGACGGTGGTCAGTAGAAGAAGATAGGGACAAGGGAAGACAGGCACACCTGTCCGCGGGCTTGACGGGGATCTTCTTATCGAGGAGTTTGCCTCCCTTCTCAATAACGAAATGACTTCGTTTGGTCTTGTTACCACCAGCCGCACCAAGGGCGCCTATGAGCGTCCTCTGAGGATCTGAGAGCAGTTGATACGGCAGTTGTTTCTTCGTGCGTCCCACCGAACGTCAGGGCATTGTCGAGGACCTAGGTCGTATTTGCGGGATCACATACCTTTGTCTGCCACTTTGTTTGAGCAACAGGAGAGTCAGCGCTGAGGCAATAAACGCTGTAATTGAGCGCTCCGAATTCTTGCCAGACGTCTCTGAATCCACAGGCCTGTGTGGTACAGCCGGCTACGACCGATCCAATGACATCCCATCAGCCTACAAATCGCTCGGGAGACGTCGAAATGACGACCGAAGTGCAACACTCACGTGTGTCAGCTTTCGGGACTAAGAAGAGCACGACGCCATTATCTACTGCGAGCGAGGCGGTGTCGACGTCTTCCCCCTTTTCGTTCTTGAGAACGAGCGATGGGAGGGTGTCTCCGACGTCGATGAGCATGTGTGCGGCGTCCGATGGCGCGGACGAAGGGTCGACAGCTGCAGAGGGCTCTTCGGCCTCTGCATCGACTGCAGCCTGGGTCTCCTCCGCAGAAGGCAGCTTCGCCTATCGCAATATAATATTTATTCCAAAGACGCAAATAAGGGGAAAAAAAGGGAGGAGGAGGAGGAAATCAGTAATCCTCGACCGGACGACATGGAGGGCTCGATGCACGCAACTCGTACCTTTTTCGCATCTTGCTCTCGCTCAGCATCGGCGCCTTGATCGGCTTCCTGGTCCTCTTTCAAGGTCCGTTTGCGGGTGGATCCTGCCTTGGTCGCTTTAGCGGCACCGTTGGCCGCGGCGGATGGTGCCTTTCGTGCCCTCTTTGTGGGGAGAGCTTCAGGACGTGCCTGTGCTGAAATCCGGCTTGACCGACGAGGCTGGTTGGCTATCTCCATGGGGGGAAAGTGTGGACGAGTGGGCGCAGCGTGGGGTTGACGAGACTTTTTTTAAGGGTCTGTGCGCAGAAACTCAAACTTGGCGGCATGGCATGGGCCTGGCAAATCCACCAGCTTATTGAAGCCGCGACGGAAAGACACCACGGAACTGCACTGATCGCGCACGGACCATCCAGGTCACTGCCACACGTCGTCCCGTGTTATGTTCTCCCTTGACGGAGCCCACCATGTGTACCAATAACTCCAAAGCCTCTCCAGACCAAGGTCAGATTCCTACTGTGTCGAGGTCTTTGAAAGCGTAACCGGGTCAACTTACATGTGCACCTACAGATCACCCACGTGTCCTAGTGTTGTCGTGTCAATTAAAGCCGGATGACGCTGTGGCCTCGCCTGTTGCGTGCCGTGTCGGAAGGTGTGCACATTGGACCATCTTGACGTGTGTATACGATCAACGTTCAATATTCAAACGAGAATAGAAGCGGGTGTCGCGTTCCACATGTTACGTGGACGAGCAAGCAACTGATACTCATCAGTGATTAATCAGTGATGCGTCAAGGTCGCTTGTGTATCTTGCAAACTTTTAATCTTACACTACATCATCCCCATCGATGGCCATTTGTATTCTGCGTTCCACGTAGCAGAATCATTTAAAAGCGGCGGGTCACCTTTGATGTGGTGTTTAGATTCCCGACCCTTCCTCCGGTTCCTGGATCATACGCCTTCCCGGGTGCCGGTACGCGCCTTGGAGTATGGGGTGGCGAAATGACGTCGCTCTAGACAAAGTAGAGCTCCTCGCAACATTGCTTGAATCAGTCTTGTATGGTAAGAACCAGCAAAAGCTGGATAATTGGCCAATAAAAGACTCAAACGTTTACCGGGCAAGGCTTTTCTTTGCTGATGTTCGGGGCAACCATCTGGACGCTCGTGTTTCGGCGGTTTATGCGGCGAGTGAACTACAAGATGCTTACCATAGCATGCTTGCTGTTGCTGAATAGCACGACAGTACGCCTTCCTCTCCTCGAATAAAATTGGTTTCTTAACCTACACAGCACCTCGCCATCGACTTTATTCGGGTCTTGGACGGTTTCATACTGCACCGAGATACGCGTTCAGGCGGTCCTGCCAAGTATTTTGCAAACGTGTCCCACTGGACGTTCGTCGCAAAGAACTTCGTGTTCACTGCACAAACGCTAATAGCCGACGGCGTCATCGTAAGTGGTCTTCGTGGGGATTAACGTCATCGACTGAAGAATACTGGAGCTATACCGCTGTTACGTTGTATGGCAATCCAAACTCGTCATGATCCTGCCTGCGTTACTTTGGTG
>JBBPKV010000275.1:0-17227 GCA_038089455.1 Tylopilus cf. leucomycelinus
CAGTTTCATATGGGCCTTTGACTTGACCTTGTGGCGTCCTTTGACAGGACCACATGTTTCTACACAGTCCTGGGAAAATGCCTGGACTATAAAGACTTGTATCATGCATTTGAATAAATCACTTATCAGGTTTCACTTCATTTTTCAGTTTTTGTTCGAGTCCCTCTCCGTTTGTATCCTCGCCACTGTTTCGCCCATTTGTCTCTTCGCTGTTTGCCATTCAATCTATCACTGTTTGTTCATCCTTCATAGTCTGATATTTCGGACCATTTGTTAACAGTCTGGACTATGCCGGACCAGTCTATTCCAAGCAAGGACTATTGTCTTAGCTATCTCTTCTATCTTGGTCGCCTTTGGAATCCCTGAGACGAGCTTATACTCGCTCCCTTCATTTAGCTCGACTTCACCATTCACCTTGGTGGTCAGCACCCACACACTTATCATCTTTCTTACAACGCCACCATTTACAACACAGAACAAGTCAAAGTCCTCACCACCCTTAGTCACATCTTGGTGAGCAATGGGACTACCTCGAACTTTGTATCCAATTGGTACACCAAAGCTATAGACCCTGCCATCCCTGCTCGAGACAAAACCTTTAAACGTTTTTCTGAAGATTTCACCACCACATTTTACCCCTTCAACGAACAAGCTGCTGCTTGCAGAGATCTCTACCAACTCACCCAGAAAACCCTTCGTTGTCCCAATGGAGAAGTAGATGATGGATTCCAGAAGTATATTACCGAATTCTAAACCCTCGTTGCTAAAGCAGGGATCACCGATGCCAACACCCTCATTGACCAGTTTTCTGTGAGATTAGACTGACATATTGCCACCATGATACTCTCTATGGTAACCATCCCCACTACCCTCAATGATTGGGTTCAGAAAGCAAAGACCTTTCATGCCCAACTCGCTCATATCAATGCCCTACAAGGACAACAAGGAGCACCCTCCCATTTCTCCCTATCTTAATCTCAGCATGACCCTAATGCCATGGACATAGATGAACTCATCGCCCTGCCTAAGCTCACCCCAGCTGAAAGAGCTCGATGCATGTGAGAGGGAGCTTGCTTCAAATGCCAGAAGAAAGGACACAGTACTCAGGACTGTCATTCCTCCTGGTCTTCCAGAGGCAATACTCCGTCCTCATCATGTCCCCACATCCCAGCAACCAATCCTCATCCTAGACCTCAGAACCTTAGATCTGTCGAAGCCTAAAGGCCCTCTACCTCACAACAGAACATTCCACCCCCTACAGAGCTAGATACATTTATCCAATCTCTTCAACTCAAGGGAGAGAAAGATGAAAGTGTCCTCCAAACCCTTCACATCTGTTATGAAAAACAGACTATGGAGAATGAGGAGACCATTGCCAGCATTGAAACCTCGGATTTTTGAATTGGGAAGTTGTCTTGACGTCTTCTTCCCATGACTTAGACCATGTACTGTTAGGGATACCGAATGAGAGAACCATGCTCCTCCCACCATCTCTACTCAATTGGCCCAAGAAGCAGGCACCAAAGAACAACAACTTCCTTCCTGGTGTAAAGACTATGAAGATGCCCTTTCTGAAAAACTACACAGTCAACTACCCCCACATCGTCCTTATGATCATACTATCAAACTTCGTCCTTCTTTTACTCCCAAGATTGCTAAAGCATACACCCTAAACCCAGCAGAACAAGAAGCATGCAAAACTTTCATTGAAGAACATTTGAAAACCAGTCGTATTGTCTCTTCAAAATCCCCTCAGGCCTCTCTTTTCTTCTTCATATCGAAGAAAGATGGATCCCTTCACCCATGTCAGGATTATCGATATCTAAATGCTCATACAGTTCAAAATGCATACCCTCTCCCTCTCATTTCTGAACTTGTCGATGACATGAAGGATTCCATGCTCTTCACCAAATTCGATATTCAGTGGGGGTACAACAACATCTGCATTCGAGAAGGAGACCAATGGAAATCAGCCTTCATCACCCCTCTTGGTCTTTTCAAACCCACCATCATGTTCTTCAGTTTTTGTAATGCTCCCCCCACGTTCCAAGCTTTCATGAACCATATCTTTGCTGATATGATAGCAGAGAAATGGCTCAAGATCTATATGGATGATCATCCACACCAAGGATGACCTTAAGCTCCACCATGAGAGGACATGTTGAGTCCTTCAACATCTCAGAGAACATGGCCTCTCTATAAAGTTGTCAAAATGTCTCTTCGACGTCCCCAAAATGGAGTTCTTAGGTATAATCATCAGTAATGGGCGAGTAGAAATGGACACCATCAAGTTGGAAGCCATCCAAGAATGGAAACCTCCTACAACGATGAAAGAGATATGGTCATTTATCGGATTTGCAAATTTCTACTGCAAATTTATCCCTAACTTCTCTTGTATCGTCACTCTCTTAAATCTCCTTACTCAGAAGAATGAAACTTGAAAGTGGACGTCATTACAACAGACAGCCTTCGATAAACTGAAGTCAATATTCTCATCTGCCCCTGTTCTCCATATCCCTGATATCTCAAAACCTTTCACCCTTATGACTGATGTATCACTCATCGCCACGGGGGTAGTCCTTATGCAAACTGACATCAATGGGGATTTCCACCCCTATGCCTATTTTTTGAAAACTTTTGATCCAGCTGAGCGTAATTATGACATCTATGATCGTGAACTCCTTGCTGTCATTCTTGCTCTCCAAGAATGGTGCCAATACCTCCAAGGCACCCCTCATGATGTTACCATCATCACTGACCACAAGAATCTATCATTCATTCGAGACTCTCATAAACTCTCACGATGGCAAGCCTGTTGGGCCCTCTTTCTACAGGACTTCCCTCTCGTCTGGCAGGTCACCCTGGGCTCTAAGATAGCCCCAGCGGACACTCTATCCTGTAAAGATCTGGTTGACACTTCCTTTGACAATGTTCAAACATCTATATGTCCTGAATCTGTCATTCTCAACACCCTCAATCTGATATTAGCCTGACATATCCAAACCTCATCCACCTCTGATCCATTCATCCTTCGTGCCATTCACTCCCTTGCAAATGGTTCATCTCTTCTTCCTCACTCTACCATTCACGATTGGACCTATGATAATGGGCACCTATACTTCAGAAACTGCCTTTATATACCCCCTGAGGCCCATCATGCTTTAGTGTCCTCCATCCATGAACTACCTACCACAGGCCATGCTGGCCATTTCCATACCAAAGCCCTCCTTGAACGCGACTTCTGGTGGCCAGGCCTCTCCACCTTTGTTAACTCCTTCATTGCTGGTTGCACAACATGCCAGCAAAATAAAGTTAACATCCATCCAACTGTACCCCCTCTTCACCCCATTAAGTCATCCACCACCCTGCCATTCTGCCAGATCTCGGTTGACCTCATCACAGATCTTCCCCTATCCCAGGGATTTGATTCCATCATGGTTGTGGTCAACCACGGCCTTATAAAGGGGGTGATTCTCTGCCCTTGTCACAAAACCATTGACACAGCAGGAGTTGCTAAGCTCTTTTTCCACCATGTGTTCAAAAGATTCAGCCTACATGACTCAGTCATTTCTGATAGAGGTCCCCAATTCGCATCCACCTTTGCCAGGGAACTCGCTAGATTACTCCAATATGATGTGAAACTCTCCACTACGTACCACCCTCAAACTGACAGACAAACTGAATGATCAAATCAGAAACTAGAAACATACCTCTGTATCTTCTGTGCCCATGACCCTCACCAGTGGGCCAAGTTCCTGACCACCACTGAGTTCCATCATAATTTGGTCATCCATAGTTCCACCAAAACCTTGCCCTTCTCTCTTATAATAGGTTATGAACCCTGATCCTATCCCCCTTTAGGCAAGATGTTTATCCCAGCCCTAGAACAATGCCTCTCACAACTAGACGAAGCCCAAAAAGAAGCTCTTGCTACACATGACTCTGCACACTTAGCAATGCAGCAACACGTCACACAACAATTCGTTCCCTGGAAAGTTGGTAACAAGGTTTGGCTGGAAGCCACTCATCTCTGTCTCTCCTACCTTTCCAGAAAACTTGCTCCCAGATGACACGGACCTTTTGAGATCACTCAGGTCCTATCACCCCTCACCTACTACCTTTGTCTCCCAGCAACATGGAAAATTCATGACGTGTTTCATGCTTCTCTCTTATTAACCTATCAGGAAACAGCCACTCACAGTCCCAACTTCTCCCAACCACCACCCAACCTGATTGAAGCCAAAGAAGAATATGAAGTTGATCAGATCATCAGCCACAGAGAGACTGGCAATCATTGCTGGTACCTAACCACATGGAAAGGGTATCCATCGTCAGAGAATACCTGGGAACCCGAATCAAATCTGAAACATGCTCAATTCATCCTTTGCCCCTATAAAAGATCCCATGCTCTTTAAATAATCCAGACATGCCTCAAATGCCTCTAGCTCTTGCCCCTTACCACTGAAAATCTCCTTCAGAAATTGTCTACCAGTTCGAAGTTTTTATCACCATCAGCATCACCATAGTCATTCTCATTGTTCTCTTCACCACTATCAGAATAGTCATTGGCCTCAGAAAGCCCACCTAAGCACATTCCCCTCAAGCCAACACTTCGAGAAGTTGGTCTCTTTGTGAGTATTGCCTTGAAGCTGTCCCAAGCCCTGAAGAAAATGCCATGCATACCCTAGCTAAGCCAATGTCCTTCTCCTCATTGTCCTGTTCCTCCCTTGCTCTTGATGAATTTCTTGAAACTACCCCCATTTACCTAAGACTTCTCCCCCAGCCACACACTCTTTTAACATACACCTCTGTTCTTGAAAATCCCGCTTGTTTCACTGAGCTATCCACTTTATCTAGTTATGTGGAGGACACTTTGGTTCAACGCATTATTAACCTATTTCGTGACCTCTCTTGTATTCAACATTTTCAGACAGTGACTTCTCCATCTGATATATCCCCAACATTTAGTCTTCCCAGGCACCTCTCCATTGCCTCAGCCCTCCAACAAACCCTGCTTGTCCTCCATGAGTACGGACTACATACATATGTGTCCCATATCGACCCCTCTGTCATCGATCTCACCTTTCACCTGATCTTCCTCTCTATGACTGTCAAAGAAAGATGGGAATATCATCTCAGGGTGGGACAACTCGATCCCTGGATTTGTCCCATGCCTATCCCAGCCCCCATTACCACTCAACCTTCATCCTCTGCAGCTAGTTCTCCTCCTTCTTCTCCCCCAACCATCAAGGAAACCCTCCTCATACCACCCGAAGGAGAAGTCGATGAGGACGCTTACAACTTAGTGCACAGCTATTATTTTCACACCTCTGACAGCTGACAGATCCTCTCTGCCCCCACACGTTCTATACCAGTTCCACTGCATCGCAGCCATGTGACTTTCTCCACTCTGTGTTTTCATTGCAATGGAACTGGTCATTTTCGGGAGAATTGTGTGTACTATCAGTGTTCCAGCTGCAGCCTTTATGCCCCTGGGCATCCCCAAATCACTTGTCTTTCCATGCAATGCTCTCATTGCAACCGATGGGGACATGGCGCCCGGTACTGTCCTGGATGAATCTGCATGATTTGTTATCAAGCTGGGCATGTTGCAGATGATTGTCCATTTGAACTTTTATCTCCTGACCAAGCCTCGTTTGCTTTCACCAGAAGTGTCACCCACAATGGACATGGTACTTGAGCCTGGGTCTCAAGTCTATGAAGGGGATAATGTTATAATTCTTTACTTCTATCACTGTCTCCTCCTCTTTTCTACCACTTAGTCGTCCCCTTGATGGCATGGTCGACCTGTCATCACTTATACCTATGTACTTCTTGTTCTAGGACCTGTCTCTTGGGATATGACTCTCTTGTAATCAATTACACAATTACTCGTCCTTTTTACCTATTTGATCTAGACCCTCCAAGTGTAAGTCTCATCGTTCTTCTTCTGATCTTCCCTTCCAGTCGACAAGCAACCCGATCGTTCTTATTCTTTTCCTTTCTGTCTTCCATTGGACTCATCCTCCTCTAAGTAGTTCTCTCACGCTGCTTACATGTTTCTCCTACTGTCATCACCTTCTATGAGTTTCTACCAGGTTCTATGATTAGTCAGCTCATAGTATTTATACCATCTTGAGCCATGTAACTCTTTACTTTCAATCTATGCAATTCATGTTGATCATTGTCCTAAGAGCAAATCTCTTAGTCCTCAACCAAGTACCTTGCTCGCTATTCGATCGACAGTCAGATAATCTTTGATCCTTTAATCTTCATAATAGAAGACTAGTGGTAGTGTGTGACTCTTCATGAGGTCCTTGTGCTAGTTCTTCTCAAACACTCTTGGATGTTGAAAGACATCCTACATAACAATCAGTCCATAGCAGCATTCCATAGGTATTACTAGCTAATGATGACCTTGAGGTTCACGACAGTAGAGCAAATCATTGAGCAGAAAGAAGTGCAAAGTAGAATTGATGAAGGAAGTGTAGTCAGCATTGGATAGGTCAGGAAGACATGTGCATGTATGCAGAAAATCACAAATATAGTTAATGCAATCTTCTTTTGCAAGCACTTTGGGAAATCAAGGGAGGACTGGTTCATCATGAACTGAGTCTGAGTCTACATTAAGTAGGACCAAAGCATGATGAGTAGCATGCAAAGTGAGCCTAGAAGCCTGAGTAGTTGAATATAGCGAAGAAACATGATCATTTAAGAGAGAAATAGAGAAAAAATACACATTGTCCAACCAGTCCTTGAAATCATCGTCAGGAGGCAGATCATCATTGGACCGGGGGTGACAGGATAGTCCATCTGTGCCAGTATGACAAGTAGTAGGAACATAAATGAGACGAAAATTGAAAAGGAGAATATCAGTGATCCACTGATTGATGGTTGTGTTAGGTTGTAGGTCCAGGTTGTTAATCATACCCTTCACATATTTAGCATCCATTTCAACTGTGAAGTTAGTGACACTGAAGATAAAAATGCAAACAACATGTAGAGTGCAAAATAGTCCATAAAGTTCTAATTTTGCTTGTGAATAGCAGCTCTCAACCTCTGTAAGGCTGATAGAACCAAAGCAGTTTGGATATCATTTACCATTGGCACTATCCTGAGATAGGATATAACCAACAGCGATGAGAGAAGTATTGACTGAAAAAAATGGAATGGGTGAAATGCAAAGGTGACGAAAATGCTGAGGTAAGGGCCAAAGCATCCTTCTGAGTGACCTAATGGAATCCCTTGTGGTGGGCTCCAGTTGTAAGAAAGGTAAACAGTGTGGGGGCACTGACCACCAAGATGAATGGTGAAGTCAAGCTGAAATGAAAAGAGCAAGTATAAGCTTGTCCTAGAGATTCCAAAGGTATTCACATTGTAGAAGGGGTAGCTAAGACCATAGTCCTCACTAGGAATAGAACCAGTCTGGCATAGTCCAGATGGTGAATGAAATGGTCTAAAATATCAGACTATGAAGGACAAACAATCGGCAAAGGAACAAATGGTGATTGGCAAAGGGAATGCAAATGAAATCAGAAAATGAACTCGAACCCCATAGAATGATATTCAAATGCATGATACAAGTCTTTATAGTCTGGGCATTTTCCCAGGACTATGTAGAAACATATGATCTGGTCAAAGAACACCACAAGGTCAGGTCGAAGAGCCATATATAACTGTCAATGAATATTTGTACTCTAAATGAAATACTATTCAACCTGTGATTGATGGAACTGTGACAGACATCGAAGAGATAAGAATAAAAGATTGTGTCCAGACTTGAACTACAAATAGGACTGAAAAGCAGACTGTCAATCGGACTCAAACTGATGAAATATGCATGGATTGAAATGGACCGACATCAAATCAACATGAGACACAATGGACATCTTGATCATGATGAAAGGACCTATACAAGAACCTGAACTGATGCAAGAAACCAGTCTGTAAACATAGAGAGTGATGAGCTTCTACAGCAGTTGACAGTTCATAGACACTAGATGCAATCTGGTCTTTAATGATCTGGATCATGCTAGCCCACATTGATGGAGGGACAGGAATGTTGCAAATGCCCAAGGGGTATGGGAAATGGTCAGAATCTTTATAGGGGGGAAGTATCTTTCATCAAGGTGACCTCACTTGGTAGAAACTCAAGTAAAGGCCATTTCATGTTCGAGGAGGAGCCAGCATACGAGCTTGACTTCCTCTAGCCATAACCAGTTTGCTGAATCGAGATCTAAGTTGTCAGTGCATTTCTATGTAAAGTGAACACCAGGGACAAAGTCCAGAGGATGCATAGATAAGGGATATAGTCTAGCAAGTGGGTTGTCTGGAAGAGAATGGGTAATCCAATACTCATCATTGACCAGAGCCACAACAGACTGAACCTTCTTTGCGACAGACTTATAAGCCAACACATGTGAAGAGAGATCATAAGAATAAACTAAAGAAAGCATGGTAAGTGCATCCAGATTGAAGATAGACTGCATCAAAGATAAAAACAAATAAAGCAGCAAAGATTTAGAAAATGAAGGAAGATGTGTATAGGACAGAAAAGATGCAATGGAAGCATTATTGATATCTCCCCAGCCATTGAGCAGATCATTGAAATCTAAAAACCCATCTCCAAAATGGACTGATGGCCAGTACACTGTAAATGGTCTTGACAATGTGAACAACCTTCAGATCATGGTTTCATAGGCAGAGTATGCAGCTTGTCCATATTAGGATCACGAAGGGTAATCATCTATAAACCAACTAGGAAATCCTCTGTGTTAGCACTCATGAGACTATGGAAAGGTTGACCCAGCAGTAGATGAAAGTTAGCACAGGTCAAGATTTGGACCTGTAGCATAACTTCACCTTCACTGAAATCAAGTGCAAGGTTTTTGAGAATGCCAATGATACTGTCCATACTAGTATTAGTGGAGAACATCTTCATTGTCTGGTTAGATTAGATTAGTAGTCCAAGCTGTTCCTAGATCTAGCAAGGCATAGCAATAACCTCGAAACCAGAGTCTAGAACACCATGAATAGTCCAACCTGTATCACCAACTTTGGCTTTGATAGCTCTAAGTGGTAAGCTATGGTGTGCGACGATGAGTCTGTCTTCATTGCACATTATTCATGTTCTGGTCCTTTGTGCGAATATACAATTGTTACTGGACAACTCGTTAATCTGTGTGGTATGAGTCAAGGGTAGGTTAGCAATTCATTTCATAGTAGTAAGTTCTTGAAATTGTTTTCGAAATTCTGGCGAGACCACAAAGAGATCCTTGACTGGAACTGGGACACTAGTGTCCAGGACTCAAGTCCAAGACTTGTTTTAGAGTGGCCTTGTCTTCAAGGGGGAAGAAATATTTGTACTGCATAGATGAAGAGAAGTTCTGGTTAGTTCTAGGTACTCATGGAGGGATATTACTCAATATACTTGTAGACGCATTGTCCAGATTGGACATGAAACAACCAGAACTGGATTGAGTAGTAGATGCACTATTAGGGTTTCAAAGAGCACTATGTAACAGTGAAGAAGAGTCATTAGTGTTAACTGAGATTGGAGCAGACAAGGGTGATGAGGATGGTAGAGGTGAAACACTTCACATTGTCTGCTGTAGCTCAGGGGATAAAAGTTCTTTGGACACAGCAGCTGCACAATAATCTGGTTTCTTATGCGGTGGTACCTGAACACTGTCAAAGTGAACTCATTTTCCCTTCTCTTTGGACACTTTGTCTGCCTGAAAAGTAGCCCATGTCTGAACAAGATATGGTTGGAATTCTTCATTGGCAGTGACTAGAATGGAGTTCGAATCCAGACTTGATTCCAATGTGTAAAAAGTAAAGGAGTTGATATCAAGGATTGCTGGGGTAGCAGAGTACATGGTAGATAGGATACTGGCAGTGATATGAGGAGGTGCATCTCTAGTGAATCCTGTAGAAGACACAGATGTAGACACAGTAGCTGCATTTGACTGTCTATAGGAATGAACATAGTCAATACCATCCTTGAGACATCTACCTCCTGGCATGCGAGATATGTCAGATCCGTCTAGCATATAGACATGATTGTCCTTTCCTCTAGTAATTTTTCCTGTGTTGAGGTACTCTGCATAGATGGGACAATTCTTTGCAAAGTGCCCATGACCACCACAGAATTAACAGGCAATGTCTGTCAATCTAGCCATAACATTGGTCTCGGTTTTGACAGCTAGACTCAGATTGTACAGTTGTGGCAGACCAGATGTATACAAATGCTGATGAGGATGAGGATGGGAATGAGACAGAGGGCCATAGGATTGCTGGAAACAATGTAGGAGCTTGTCACTCTCTACGTTTACAGACTGGTTTCTCATGTCAGTTGGAGTTCTCATATAGATCTCATACATTGTGTTCAAGATGTCCATTGTGTCTCATGTCAGTCCGATGTCAGTTCATTTCTATTTGTGCATATTTCATCAGTCCGAGTCCAATTGACAGTTTGCTTTTCAGTCCTATTTGTAGTCCAAGTTTGGATACAATCTTTTATTTTCTTATTTTCTTTGACATCTGTCACTTCAAACAAGTCATAAGTCACCTTTCTGTCATAGTTACATCAGTCACAGATCAGACAGTATTTCATTTAGACTACAAATATTCATTGACAGTTTCATATGGTCCTTTGACTTGACCTTGTGGTATCCTTTGACAGGACCACATGTTTATACATAGTCCTGGGAAAATGCCTAGACTATAAAGACTTGTATCATGCATTTAAATAGGATCACTTATTGGGTTTCACTTTGTTCTTAGTTTTTGTTCAAGTCCCTCTCTGTTCATATCCTTGCTGCTATTTCGTCCCTTTGTCCCTTCACTGTTTGCCATTTGTTCTGCTGCCATTTGTTTGTCCTTTGTAGTCTGATATTTTGGACCATTTCACTCACAGTCCGGACTATGTTGGACTTGTCTATTTCAAGTGAGGACTATGGTTTTAGCTACCCCTTCTACTTGGTCACCTTTGAAATCCCTGGGACGAGTCTATTCTCGCTCCCTTCATTTTAGCTCAACTTTACCATTCACCTTGGTGGTCAGCACCCCCACACTATCTATCTTTCTTACAACTGGAGCCCACCATGAGGGATTCCAGAAGGCCACTTAGAAGGTCACTTCAACTCACACCTCAGTGCTTGGAGCTTGAGGATCTGCTCTCCGAATTTCATTGACTTAACATCTCCATAGGATCTGATTTCTTCATCCCAGTCACTCCGAACCACACACAACACCATTTCATCAGTCTGTCAATGTTGCCTGTCACTGACTTACCTTTCTTTCCTGGTGGTTTTACAGCCTCTACTTCACCTGACAACCATCTGTCATCATGTCACCATTCTCTAGCATCACCTCAGCTTTCGCTGCTATCATCCTTATCCACTCACGAATCATCATCCAACACTTGAGATCGTTCCCCATTTCCATCACTCATCTTTCTCTTCAACCAAACTAAATTCCCTCCTGTTCTTCAGCAGAATTCGTCCCCTTCTTCTCCAGTCAATCCTCCTTTGCTCATATCTGTCTCATCTCAGTCTACTTCTAGTCCAGTCAGATTAAACAGTCCTTCACCCCACATTCTACAGGTTCATTTCAGTTCAATGGCTAACCAACTGCAGGTTTTCCTCATGCCTCTTCAAGGTACTCAAAATGTGCCTAAATTTGATGGCAAAACGTTATCCCAGCTTTCTCAATACTTGGAAGATATCAAGCAGCTCAGTGACCAAGCCAGACTTGATGAGGCCAGTAAGGTCAAAGTAGCTATCCAATATGCAGATCTCGAAGAAGCTGAAGTATGGGAAACATTACTGGAAGCGGTAGCCAATCCTGCCAATTGGGACGCATTTGTTGAAGCAGTCAAGAAACTCTATCTGGGATGCGAAGGTAGTACCCGATATCACCATGCTGACATCCAGTACCTCATCGAGGACTACCATAAGAAGTGGATGCATAATCAGGACAACCTGGGTGAATATACCAGGAAGTTCACAAAAGTATCTGTGCTCTTGATTGCTAACCAGAAGCTCTCTAAAATGGAGTGAAACATGATTTTCTTGACAGGATTTCCAGTGTTTTTATAGGATCGCATACATCATTGCCTCGTGATCATTAAACTAGATATCCATTCTAATGATCTGTATCCAATAAATGACATCATAAGCACTGTCAAATTCTTATTGACTGGATCAGCACTCCAATCTAGTCTGTCTGCATCTGATATAATGCCCCATTTCCAGCAATCCTATAGTCCTCCTTCCCATTCCCATCCTCATCCTCATCAGCATTCGCATCCATCCAGTCCACCACAATTGTATAATCCAAGTCTGGCCATCAAAACTGAGATCAATATTATAGCTAGATCGATGAACCCAGCCTATAGATTCTGTGGTGGTCCTGGTCACTTTGCAAAAAATTGTCCAATCTGTGCAGAGTACCTCAATGTGGGGAAAATTACTAGAGGAAAGGATAATCGTGTTTATATGCTAGACAGATCTGATATACCTTGCATACCAGGAGGTAGATATCTCAAGGATGGTATCAACTATGCTCATTTATCCGAACAGTTGCATACAGCCTCTGCCTCTGCAAATGCATCTTCTATAGGATTCACTAGAGACACACCTCCACATCTCACAGCTGGTATCCTATCTACCATGTACTCTGCTACTCTAGCAATTCTTGACATTGATTCCTCCACTTTTTACATGTCTGAACCAAGTCCAGATTCAAACTCTACTCCTGTAGCTGCTGATGAAGAATTTCAACCATACCTTGTTTAGGTATGGGCTACTTTTCAGGCAGAAAAAGTGTCCAAAGAGAAGGGAAAACAAGTTCAATTTGATGATGTTCATGTACTGCCACATAAAAAACCAAATTATCATGCAGCAGTGGTGTCTGAAGAACTTCTGTTTCTGGAGCTACAGCAGACTTCATGAAGCATGTTACCCTTACCATCTACACTACCCTTGATTACAGCAAACACTAGCGATTCATCTCCTCCATTACATGGCACCTTTCGAAACCCTAACAGTGCAACTACTCAATCCAGTCCTGCTCACTTCATGTCCAATCCAAACAATGTGCCTACAAGCACATTGAGTAACATCCCTCCACAAGTACCTAACACTAACCAGAATTTCTCTCCATCCATGCAATACAAATATTCCTTCCCTCTTGAAGATGAGACTACTCCTAAACAAGTCTTGGACTGAGTCCTGGACACTAGTGTCCTAGTTCTGGTCAAGGATCTCTTTGCAGTCTCGCCAGAATTTTGAAAACAATTTCAAGAACTTACTATCGTGAAATGAATTGCTAACCTACCTTTGACTTACATAGCACAGATTAATGAGTTGTCTGGTAACAACCACGTGTTCGCATGCAGGACTGGAACACAAATTATGCAAAACAAAGATGGACTCATTGTCACACATCATAGCCTACCCCTTAGAGTGATCGAAGCTAAGGTCAGCAATACAGGTTGAACCATATGTGGTATTCTAGACTCTGATTCAGAGGTTATCACCATGTCTCGCCAGATCTGGGAATAACTCAGACTACCAATCCAATCTGACCAGACAATGAAGATGTTGTCTGCTAATACTAGTGTGGATGGTATCATTGGCATTCTCAAAAACCTTGCACTTGATTTCAGTGAAGGTGAAGTCATGCTATAGGTCCAAATCTTGGCCCATGCTAACTTTGATCTACTACTGGGTTGACCTTTCCATTGTCTCATGAGTGCTAACACAGAAGATTTCCCAGATGGTTCTCAGACAATCACTCTTTGTGACCCTAATACAAACAAGCAGTATACTCTGCCTACAAAACTGTGGTCTGAGGGTTGTCCACATTGTCGTGACTATTTACAGTGTACTAGCCATTAGTCCATTTTGGAGATGGATTTTTAGATTTCAATGATCTGCTTAACAGCTGGGAAGACATCAGTAATGCTTCCATCGCATCCTTCCTATCATATACACATTGGCCTTCACCTTCACCACTTTATTCATTTTTATCCTCAACACAGTCCGTTTTCAATCCAGATGTGCTCACCACAATTTCTTTGGTTTATTCTTATGATCTCTCTTTGCATGCATTGGCTTATAAGCCTGTCACAAAGAAAGTTCAGTCCATTGTGGCTCCAGTTGATGAGGAGTATTGAATTACCCATTCTCTTTCAGACAATCTGGTACTCACAAAGAGATGCTATCAATTCCTTAGTCCATTTCTTGCATTTGATAAGTCAATGAGTTATCTTTCTGTCTGCTTCAAGTCCTAGATAGTAGAGCAGATATCTTTGGGGAATGATTTCATCAATAGTTCTAGGTGGTAAGATGAGGAAAACTGATTGTTTCAACCAGTCAATCAATGGGTTTCATTTCTACAACTATGGCATTCCTAGGATGATCTGTTGTCATCCCAAGTTAGTGGCCATGAGGTATAGCCATTCTTGGTGGGATCTGATGGTGATGGTAACATAAGCCTTCCATTGAATCATTCCTTTGGAGTTGTGGGTTCCATCCACATTTCTGGCAACAAGAGATTCAGGTAAACATTTTAGGGAAAAGCATATCTTGGCAAAAAGACCAAGATTGATGAAGTTTCTGGTTACTCCACTGTCAACAAGAGCAACACTTTTGACAGTTTGCAACTTATGGGTCAGGGTAACTGGGAGATGCATAGTTCTCTCATTTGGTATCCCTAACAGTACATGGTCTAAGTCATGGGAAGAAAACGTCAAGACAACTTCCTGATTCAAAAATCTGAGGTTTCAACATTGGCTGCAGTTTCTTCAGTCTCCAAAGTAGTTTCTTCATAGCAGATACAAAGAGTCTGAAGGACATTCTCTTCCTTTTCTCCCTTAAGATGAAGGGATTAGATGAAGGTTTCTAGTTCTATGGGGGTAGGGATGTTCTGGTGCAAGGTGGAGGACAAGGGTTCTTGTGCTTCAATGAAGTGAGGTCTAGGAGGACAAGTGTTGGTGGCTGGGATACAAGGGCATGAAGAGGATGGGGTGTTGCTTCTAGAGAACCAGGAGGAGTGACAATCACAAGCACTGTGTCCTTTCTTCCAACATTTAAAACAAGCTCCCTCTCACATACATCAAGCTTGTTCAGCTGAGGTGAGTTTGGGTAAGGCGATGAGCTCATCTATGTCCATAGCATTGGGGTCATGATGGGGATAAGGTTAAGAGAAATGGGAGGGGGCTCCTCATTGTCCTTGAAGGGCATTGATACACACAAGCTGGGCATGAAAGGTCTTTGCTTTCTAGACCCAGTCATTAAGGGTGATGGGGACAGTTGCCATGGAGAATATCATGGTGGCAATACATCAGTCTAGGCCAATGGAAAACTGCTTGATGAGAGTGTTAGCATTGGTAATCCCTGCCTTGGTAGTGAATATCTGGAATTCAGTGATATATTTTTGGAATTCATTGTTGACTTCTCCATTTGGATGATGAAGGGTTTTTTGATTCAACTGGTAGAGGTCCCTTCAAGCAATGGCTTGCTCATTGAAGGGATAGAATGTGGTGGTGAAGTCCTTCAAAAAACATTTGAAGGTTTTATCTTGGGCTGGGACATTGGGGTCTGTGGCTTTGGTATACCAATTGGATACAAAATTCAAGGTGGTTCCATTGCTTACAGAGATACAACTAAGGGCTGTGAGGACTTTGGCTTGTTCAACATTATAGATTGTGGCATTTAACAAGAGGTAGATGTTTATGCCTTTAATTCATTGGGTAGCATTGATGGCTTTACTGGTGAAGTCAGCAGAGAGGGCTGCTTTAATCTCTGGGATGGCCATGGCAATGGGGCTGTGAGTTCTGGGTGGTAGTATGGGGGTAGGTGGTCTCAGTGGTGGGATCTGGGCTAGGACAAGGATAGGCTGTCCAGATGAAAGGACTGTGACTCATGGGAAAGCTGGAGTTACTGTGAGTCTAGGGTTGCTAGGGTTGGGGGTACTGGTGGTTGCTGGGTTGGGTGTCTGGGTGGCGCTAGGTGAGGTGTCAAGTAGACGTCATCTAGGACTACTAGTTGGTGGTAGTGATGCTTTCCCTGCAAGATGGCAAGGGATGTACTGAGGTCTAGTCTCTAGGGTAAGCTAGGTGGTTTCTTCATCATCACTGGTGATGATGAGACTAGGGATTCAATATGACATGATGGCTAGATGAGGGTCCTACTTCTAGAGAGGAGGGATGAAAGTTACTTTCAATCTTTTGTTATGCAAGATGTCTTTCAACATCCAAGAGCATCCAAGAATGACTAGCATGAGGACCTCACAAAGAGTTGTACACTACCACTAGTCTCCCAAGAGGGAAAGTCAATAGGGCCAGAAGTTATCAGGCTATCAGTTGAACAGCAAGTAAAGTACTTGGTCAAAGACTACGAGAATCGCTCTTAGAACAATGATCAATGTGAATTGTATAGATCGAAAGTAAGGAATACATGTTACGATCCTTTATTTCTATAGATGTCTCTTCCTGTTCTGTACCACTCAATCTTCTCCTCGATGGCATGGCAGACCAGCCATCACTTATACCTATGCTCTTCTTGTCCTAGGACCCGCCACCTGGGATATGTCTCTTTTATGACCATCTGGTTAACTACTTACTGTTCACCTTTTGCTTGATCTAGACCCGCCAAAGATAAGTCTCGTCGTTCCTCTTCTGATCTTCTCTTCCAACCGATGAGTAACCCGATGGCTCTTCTCCATTTCATCTCCATTGGACTTCCCCTCCTCTAAGTGGTTCTCTTGCACCACTTACGTGTTCCGTGTGTAGTCATCATCTTCTACAAGATTCTATCAAGTTCCCCAATTAGTCATCCCCTAGTATTTATACTGTTCCGAACCATGTAATTCTCTACTTTCGATCTACACAATTCACGTCGATCATCGTCCTAAGAGTGACTCTCTTAGTCCTCGATCTGATACTCTGTTCACTGTCCGATTGACAGTTAGGACAACCATGATCTTTCGACCTTCACCATCAGAGACTAGTAGTAGTGTGCGACTCTTCATGAGGTCCTTGTGCTAGTCCTCTGCGAACGCTCTTAGACGTTGTGAGACGTCCTGCGTAACAATACATGTCTCTGTCTGGTATAAGTACTATGCAATGACTAAGCATAGAAGGTAATAGAACCTTGTGGAACTACAAGGAGAGAGGACAACATAGTTAACATAAGAGAGTTAACTAGAGGAGCAATGA
>JBBPKV010000277.1:0-17145 GCA_038089455.1 Tylopilus cf. leucomycelinus
TGAGAATTATAACAAACCAAGATGAGGAACCAAAACGACCAAGCTATCGATGTAGCGTCTCCGCCTTGTTAAACGGGTATCTCAAACAGTGGCTATGCACATGCTGAAGCGCAAACCACTCCATGTTGGGACGGCACTTCGGTTTCGAAAGCGAATGAAACATATGGTCAAGCTCTCAGATCCTCGTCAAGAGCCTCGCCTTTCGCATCCGTGAAAATGCTTGGGAAGGTCGAAACCTAGAAAAGACCGATAACACGCCCGGTTTCCGGGTCAAGCCCGACTTCCCAGAATCCTAGGAGTTTCTCATGAGACAGAATGCGACAGTACTTTAGGCCGTATTACTCACCTGGCCGTGTTCCCAAACCCGGCATCGTCTGCATGTCTCCGAGGATAGGATAAAGAAAGCCAGCGCCAGCGGACAAGCGGACTTCGCGGATGGGAACAGTGAAACCAGTCGGTGCATTTTTCAACGCCGGATTGTGGGAGAACGAGTACTGCGTCTTGGCCATGCAAACTGAAGAAGTCTGAGCGAGCAACAACGAGAAGTACGATGAGAGATCACGAACTGGGAAGATTTCTGTAGCCTTGGCGGGTATATGTGTCCAATTGCTTGCGAGCCAGCTCGCTCAGTTCGATACCGTCTGCACGGTAGATTTCTTTGCAGATGATGTCTATCTTCTTGTCGATGGGCAAATCGAGATCGTAAAGGAACCTGAAGTTGGACTCTCCGTCGCAGGCCGCGACCACCGCTTCGGCCAGGGCACGAGCACCGGCACCACCCTGTGCCCAATGGCTACTGATTACTGCCGCATCGGCGCCCGCTGCGAGTGCTTCCTGACGGATGAGTTCAAGCTCCGCATCGGTATCAGAGCTGGAAGATATCATGTGAGTCTTGACTATTGAGAGATGGGTAAATACATACGAGAAGCGGTTGATAGCAACAATAACCTTGAGACCGAATTTGCGGGCATTCTCAATATGCCGGGCGAGGTTCTGGCAGCCTTTCTGGAGGGTAACAAGATCTTCCTTGGTGTAAGTATCAGCGAGTGGCTTGCCAGGGGTCACTTCGGGTCCTCCACCATGCATCTTCAGCGCTCGTGTTGTCGCCACAATCACGGTGCCGTCGGGCTTGAGACCGGAAACACGACACTTGATGTTGCAGAACTTCTCCATGCCCATGTCGGCACCAAAGCCACCCTCAGTAAGGACATAACCGACACGGTCGGGAGAGTCACCCGGCTCTGTCCCCGCAAGTTTGAGAGCGACACGGTCAGCAAGGATAGATGAGTTTCCGTGTGCGATGTTGGCGAATGGGCCAGCATGAACGAAGACGGGAGTGCCTTCCAGTGTCTGCATAATGTTGGGCTTGACAGTATCTTTCATCAACACTGCGAGTGCACCGCCCACGCCAATGTCGTCGGCTGTGATGGCGTCGCCCCGTTTGCTCGTCGCAACAACCATTGCGCCGAGCCTCTCGCGCATATCTCTAAGATCTGTGGTCAACGCCAGGACAGCCATACATTCGCTTGCAACAGCGATGTCGAAACCAGCCTCCCGCTCGTGACCCCGCTCGGTGGGATTGCGACCAATGGTGACTTTACGCAGGAAACGATCATTTGTGTCAAGGACACGGTTCCAAGTTATAGTCTCTGGGTCAACGTCCAGTCGAGCGAAACGACTGATTTCTTCAGGGCTAAGCTCGCTAGGATCGGTCTTGTTTATACCAAGCTTCTGCAACCGTTTCAGCATGAGAGGAGCAAATTCGCGTTTTCCTTTCTTGGTGGGTACCAGCCGGCTGTAAAGGGCCTTGTCGGACTGAGTGGCCTCGTGGAACATACGCGCGTCGAGAGCAGCAGCTAAGTGAACGTTAGCAGATCCTTTGACTTGGAATGAGTAGCGCGAACCGAGCAAGTTGTTGGCAGCCGTCACAGCGTGGAGATCACCAGTCAAATGCAAGTTGAACTATAGCATATGTCAGCAACCCGACACCAGCCAGTCCCCAGTCGCATCTTACCTCATCCATAGGAATAACTTGACTGTATCCCCCTCCAGCGGCACCACCCTTTATACCAAAGGTAGGTCCTTGGCTAGGTTGACGGACACAAGCAAAGGCAGGTCGGCCAAGGTGGGCACCCAAAGCTTGTGCAAGGCCAATGGTTGTAGTTGACTTACCCTCACCAAGTGGCGTAGGGGTGATACTAATCTGTCGTCAGCGCTCAGCTTTTGTGTACTTTGGCAGCATACTCACCCGGAAATAACAATGTACTTGCCGTTTTTGCGGTGTGCCAAACGGTCCAAGATGCTGAGCTCGACCTTGGCCTTGTACTTACCGTAACTTTCCAACTCATCAGGGAGTACACCAATCTCACGTGCAAGCTCAGTGATCGGCTTGGGGGTGTGTGCCATGGCAATCTCGATGTCGCTAGGAACCTTGGCCTTGATTCCAAGAGGAAGGGGTGTGACCTTGCGGGCACCAGCCTTTTCGAAGTGACGAACGGCAGATGCCAAGACATTTTCCATCAATAGAGCAACAGTCATCGGACCAACTCCTCCCGGGACGGGGGTAATGTGGGATGCATGGAGGGCTGCTTCGGCATACTCTACATCGCCGACAAGACGTTGACCCGATTTTTTCGTCACGTCTACATATCATGACGAGTGAGATTTGCACCGAATGGAGATACAAGGCTAAACATACCCGGGATGGAATTGATGCCGACATCGATGACGACCGCGCCGGGTTTGATCCATGAGCCTTTGACGAACTCGGCTTGTCCGATAGCGACAACGAGAATGTCGGCTTGCTTTATCTGAGTGGGAGTTGTGCGAGCAGTACCCACTGATGAGAAAAGTACTCACGAACTGTTCGAGATTCTTGGTACGGCTGTGGCACTGGGTAACTGTCGCGTCTTTGTTCCTCAGGAGCGCGACGACAGGGTTTCCAACGATGTCACTTCGACCAAGGACAACAGCATTGGCACCGGAGATGGGGATGCCGGATGACTCGAGAAGGCGGATGACTGCCGCAGGAGTGCAGGGGGCAAAGAGAGGGGAAGACGCGCGAGAAGAAAGAAGACCGATATTGTACGCGTGGAATCTGATGGAGAGATAAGCGGGCGAGAAATGAATGCTCGTGGGGAAGGAGGAGTACCCATCAACATCCTTTTCCGGGGAAATGGATTCGGTGACCGTGCGGACGCCATCGGGATCCACGTGGGGACCGAGGGGAAGCTGAACGAGAATGCCGCTTATAGAATCGTCGTCGTTGAGTCGTTTCACGACGGCTACGATCTCTTTGACAGAGGAAGCTTCCGGCAGCGTAATATGTTGGAACCGAATACCGACCTCCTCGGAGGCCTTCGCCTTCATTCGAACATAGACGGTGGAGTCTGGACGGTCGCCAGCCTGGACGACAGCAAGCTGGGGCTGGAACCGGGGGTGCTGCTGCTTGAGGGCGGCGATCTTGTCAGCGACGGATTGACGGACCGATCTGGGATGGCGTGAGCGTGACGCGACGAGTGAGGGGAGAGAGGGTACTTTGCGATGAGGGTGCCATCGATAACGTGGGCCTGGGAGGAGGACATGGTGGTGGTAAAAAGAAAAGGGCGACGGACTGACCGAAGGGCGGACGACGTGTTCATGTCAAGGGAGCTTTTATGCGACGCCACCGTTCCATTCTAGCATCTACATACCTAGCCGAACTGAAAGACTCAGAATAGTCCCCGCTTAGAAACATCTACAGTTTAAGCGGGCCATTATAGACCATTATGGTGACTAACATGGACCCTTAAATGCCTTTCTTGCTAGCCGTCATTCAGTCAGAGCTCTGTGGTAGAGTTGTCAAACAATAACGTTACAGTGCTGGTTTGCAGATGGCCCCAGGGCGTCATCCTTGACGACGTAACTTGCATCTATGGGTTAGACCAAATATGGATAACAACTCTCACGGTCACGCGTTGATAACTGTCTCGCAGAAAGAAAGAAAAAACGTCCAGTTGCGACCATGAACGCAAGACGCGTCTTTTCTGCGTCCACCGCAGCGCTCTCGTTAAGGACTCTCCGTCGCTCACGACCCGCAGCGTTCTCGCCTCGGCCCTACTCTGACCAGAAATCACCTCCACCAGAGCCGGAGGGCGTCGACTCCCAGGTGCTCGAAGACCTCAAGAAGAAAGAGGCAGAGGTCCACGACCTCACCGTCAGTTTGTCTCCCTCTTCCGTGCACCCCCGCTCATCGTGCCCCTCCAGAGTCGACTGCGGTACCTCCAGGCAGACTTTTTGAATCTCCAGCGCAACGCTGCCCGTGAAAAGGAGCAGCAGCGCGACTTTGCAATCACCCGCTTCGCAGGAGACCTCCTCGAAACAGTCGATGTCCTTGCTCTTGCCCTCAGATCCGTTCCCACCGCTGCACTACACCCCGAAGCGCCCCCCGAGAACTCGCCGCCCTCCCCTGATGCCTCCCTAAAATCTGCTGAGGAACATCTCTCAGAGCTTCATCAAGGCGTAGAAATGACACACCGCCTCCTTCTCTCCACCCTCTTCAAGTACCATGTCAAATCATTCGATCCCACGGGAGAAAAGTTTGATCCTAATCGGCATGAGGCTCTCTATCAGGCCCCCATACCAGGAAAAGAACCCGGGACCGTCATCGAGTGCCAAAAGACGGGTTACATGATCAAGGACCGCCTCTTGCGTGCAGCTCAAGTCGGTGTTGTCCAGGATGCCCCATGATACCCTGCTCTTGACTCTCGCCCGCTCACTCGGACAGTCTAGTACGCAGATGAACGGGATATACGCATTATCACGATAGACATAATCTAGCACAAGTAATTCAACGAATCTCTACTCCAAACCGATCTTGCAGCCTCGACGTGACTTGGGCATGCAGGGCATTCGTCTCGTCGTTCGTCAACGACCTAGCCTGGGTCAGCACAAGAACCCACGGGGGACTGATGCCATACCTGTCCATAGACCGATAATTTATTCGGTAACAAACACTTTTCCGACACGTTTTTGGATGGATGAAACTGTCGGTCTGCTACGTGTCAGGTAATCACGAGCAAAGACGGGTGGGAGACCTGACCATCTTGACGTCTTCCGCAATATCGCCCGCAACGTCTCTGACGAGGTCACAAAAGTCGTTTTCGTGGAGGTTTACATATTCTGGTAACCAAAAACTGACGTCCTTGAAGCAGGTAGGGTATTTCGAATATGGCCGAAATGTCGTAATTTCACCTTGCCTGAATTGCATGAGAAACCGAGGGTCTTGAGACCAGAACAGGCGAATGTCCGGGATAGAGTAGAGAATCATGGCTATGCGCTCGAGACCAAGGCCGAACGCCCACCCAAGTTTGTTTTGAACACCTGAGGATGTGTCAGGTTGCCGAGCGGGTGTTGACTGGGAAAGCACTTGCTCGCGTTGTCCAGCGTTGGTTGGTAGATGACACCGCAGCCGAGGATCTCGAGCCACTTGCCGCGAAACAAGACCTCGACCTCGAAGCTTGGGGTCGTCCAAGGGAAGGTTGCCTCGATCCATCTTACTCTGAGCGGGTTCTGATGCGTCGCGCCGACATGATCGCCAAAGAGAGTCAGTATGAGGCTGTTGAGAGAGAGCTTTAGGTTTTTGGCGATAAGCTCCGTGTGGTTTGGGTCGTGTGCGGGTTGGCACGGATTGGTCGGCGAGAGGTGGGGCACGTCTTCGATGACGATGTTCGAGCGCTGGAGGTGAGCTTGCAGCATTTCGTTGTCGTCCGCGATCTCTTTCATGCCGTTTGGGTCGGCAGAAACGATGCGCGCACCCTCTGTCTGATGGAAAACGGGATAGTGAGAGCCGTCTATCTCGTCCCGCCTGTAGACGTCGGCGGTGAGGAGCCACTTCGTTTCGCCCTTTTCGAAAACCTCGACTTCGTGGGCGGAGGTGTGAGTGCGAAGCATCAGGTGCCTGTTGATGTAGTAGCTGTCCGTGGCGGAGCGGCCGGGATGGTCTGCGGGGAAGGAGAGGAGGTCAAAGTTTTGGTGCGGAGTGACGAGCGGAGAGAGGGAGGATAGATGGGCATAGGAGGGGAAGTGAGACTCGACGAGAGCGCGGAGGGTGCTGAGCGGATGGGCGGGCTGGGTGTGCAACCTGAGGGGAAGCTTCGAGAGCACGGTCGGGGAGACATTGGTCATGTCGTCGGTGGGGTATTCCCGCCCGAGCACGCTCACGGTCGCTGGGCGCGTCAACGGCGCGGCGCTGACCCGACGCAGCGCGAGCGAGACACGCATCTCGTCGACGTGGAAGGCGGCGAGCGCGTTTGTTTTGGCGTGTTTTGTTCGTCGTGCTTGCATGTCTCTCAAGCACGCCCATGGCCAGGTAGCGTCCCTCTCCTCACCTGGGCCTCCCCGCCTCTGACAGCGACAGCCGTCGTCCTCGGCCAGGCGCAAGTCCTCCTCGAAACGTCTCTTAATCCACTCGGACGACGACGACGACGACGACGGCCCCGTCCCCCAGAGATCGAAACGCCCCCGTACAGCTGGCACCGATCCCCCATCCTCGGTCGCCACCACCCTGGGCGATGACGACGGCGACATGGACGTAGACATCGACACTCCCCATTGCTCTCCTCACCACTCCCGCACCCCCGACGACGGTCGTTTCCTTCCGGCGGACCCCCCGGCCCAGGGCATGAGAGCCGACACGTCCAAGAAGCGCAGGCAACCGACCGTCGTCGTTGTGACCACAAAGAAACACCGAGCGGGTTCAGACGACGAGGCGAGCAATGGCCACATCGAACGCGACTCGCTGGGGGACTCTCTCACTGACCTCGAATCCCCCCTCTCCGAGATTTCCGATAACGACGTTGAGTTGGACGCTCCCCTTAAGCGCGTCGTTCCGAAAGTGAAGGCCAGTGTCGCAACGGGCAAACCGGGTAAAACAAGGCAAGGGCAACTCAAGGGTGCAAAGGCAAAGAGTCCCAAGGACAAGGAAAAGGACAGGGAAATTTTCATGAAAGACGAGCGCAAGCTAGCTGTCCCTCCCGCCACAACCTCCCGAGCGTCCAGTGCTGCAGCTCAGAGCCAACCCTCGGATCTCTTTTCCATTGACGACCTCGCCCCCTCTTCCACTATAGATCCTCTGCCAGAAGTAACACAACCCGCACAAGACCCTCTTAACCAAACCGTCCCGAAGAAACGCAAGCTCCCGCCAATCAAGAAAACCAAGACGGCGACCAGCGGGGCGGGCACGTCAACCCCCGCCATGACGACGCAGAAACCGGCACCGCCGCCCGTCCAAGAATTAGTGAAGCCTTCGCTACCAACGTCGGAACAACGAAAACAAGCATTGACGGGAGTGCGAGACATTGACCTGGCTGACTCCAAAGTATATGCCGAGCTATTCAAAGGCGTAAGTCCCGGTTCTCGGCGAGTCTGCTGGTAGTTCATGTCGTTTAGGCTGGTGGAAATACACCAAAGTCTGGATTGAAAAATGCCGAGGATCGGCGGAAGGAGCTGGACAGGATGAGAGACGAGGCGAGAATGAGGCGCGCTGAGGAAATGGTAAACTCTTCAGACGGATTGGGATTATCGTTTCTGACGAGCCATGTGCGTAGAAATTTACCTTTGATCTGCAAACTCAAGCGGACAAGATTGCGCGTTTCGAGCAACGCCTGCATACAGAGAACAGCACGGTGCTTCACCCGAATTTTCTCGCAGCGAAATTCAGAGACGAATGGGAACTGGAAAGACGTACTAAACGAGCGACACCTAGAGAAGAGGGAGAGGCATGACACGTTGGTACCGTCTGCTGTCGTTGCTGTCTCTGGGCCGTAATGTACTGATGATCTACAAGTATCTACTCCGGCGGAGTGCTATGTTGCTCTGATGAACTCAGTGACTCGGTCGCACTGGAGCATAGACGGAGTATTTGATCGACACAAGTATCAAACCATTTCTTGTCAGCCCTTTTTCTGGTCGGTGAGGATGATTTAGGAGCACTGCCATCGTGGACGTTGAGGGCACGGAGCTGGTTTGCAAGGTCATCGGTGATGGGGAGGAATGTGGGTAATTGTGCTTGGAGCGAGGTGACGATATTGGCAAGCTCGAGGATCTGTCCGCGCAGATAAGCAAGGTCGTGTGGGGTGTAGAGTGCGGCGACGAGATCGTCGGATGTGGAGAGAAGATGATTGGACTGTACCAGGAGGGTGTCCAGCGCAGAGATGGGGGCAGGAGAGGGGAGCGAGAGGAGGTCGAGAAAGATGCGCTTGTGAAGGAGGGTGGTGAGGCGCAGGACCTGATGGACCTGGGGGACGGCTCAAGACGATGAGGCATTGTGAGGTGGATGAGGTACGATACGTTGTTCGCGCGGGCCAGCTCGTGCTTGTCCATGCTCGTGGTGTGGCCGAGCCCGATGTCGTCCCAGCCGTCGTCGAACTGGCGTGGAGGGTCGTCGGACTCGGCGTCTTTGATCATGGTCGTGATTTCTTGGAGGTTGTCTTGAAGGGACTCTTTGTCTGACTCCCAGGCGCGGCATACGGCTGCCTGGTTGTCCTTTGGGATGCCGTAGGGGCTCCTTGCGTTTGAGATGAGGTCGTGTAGGGTGGCGGTTCGGACGAGGTACTCTGAGCCGGGGCTGCTGGTGAGCTGGGGACCGCGTGCCGCGTTGCCAAGGAATGTCTGTACGAGGGCACGGAGTGCGGCGACGATGTCCTTAGCGCGCGACCGGACGTCTTTGACGAGGGCCGCGCCATGGAGGTCATCTTGGAGGAGACGGGTGCAGTGGGCAAGGGCGGGCGGGTGCTTGGCGAGATCGTCGAGGAGGGGTATGGAGGCGGCGTATGCTGGTGCTGCGGGATTGAGTGCGAGGGCGAGCTTCGTGGCGATGTCGTACACGATGGCGAGGAGTGCGTCGACGTCTCCGAGGACGACATGGAGTGGTGCGGAGTCGCGGTCGTCGGCGGGCCCGATGGCTGCGAGTGCGTCCGTGCAGGACTGGGCGACGAGCGTGAGGGCGTCGCGGTGGGACATGGTAGTAGCTTAAGTTACATAACATAATAGCATCTTGCGCTCCGCCATGTTCAAGCTCGCCTTCGCCTGCGTACGAATCAGAGCGACCGTCCCCCTGAGAGCGACCCGGTCACCGCTCCTCCTCCTCCCTACACCGCTACACCACCTACGCCGCTCAGCCTCCTTCTTTCCCTGGTCTCCCCCTCCCTCGAACCCCTCCCTCGACACCGCCGCAGAGATCGCCGCTCTCGAAGCTCGCGCCAATGCCCATCCGAACGACGTTCAGAACCAACTCGCGTTCTTCAACGCCCTGATCGCTACCCGCACAAAGGAGGGCTACGACATCGTCATCGACCGCTGGGAACACACCGCAGAACGCGTAAGCCCTGTCTCGTCTCCGTGCTCTCCCGCCCACCCTCTCCCTAGAACCCATCTTCACCTGTTCTCCACTCGGACCACGCATTTAAATTATATCTCGATGCTCTCGCCAGCTCCGGACGCGAGCCGTCAATAGACCTCGCCGTGCGCAATCGACAGTCTCTCCTCGACGCTCTCCCTCCCTCCCCTCCTTCATCAGATACCTCTGCTCCCAGTATCCCAGACACACCCATCCCTTCGCCCTCTTCCCCGCAGTCGCGTAGCGAAAAAATAGCAGCCGAGCTGCTTGCTAGACGGGCCAACTCTACATCCAACGACCCTCCCCCTTCCAATCCTGCGATCGCAAACCTCGTAGCTGCCCTCAGCAAAGGCACAGGCTTCAGCGGCAACCCCATCCACGTCACGCTCACCGAACGCAAGTACCTCGATATCGTTCTCCGGTCCTCGCTCATCCTTTTCACCAGCCAAAGGTTCCCTCACCATGCGTGTTGTCCGTTTCGTCGTGTTGACCGGTCTGAGTGGCTTCTGTACGTCCACCTCTCCCCTCCTCTTCCTGTCCGTACCTAATCCTCTTCTAGTCATGTTGGTCATTCTGTCCGTGCTCTTGGAAAACTCGGGCCTCCTCAAGGCCGGCGGACGCACAACAGAGTTTGAGCCTCTCCAGCAAAAGCCCGTCAAGTTCAGTGACGTGCATGGCATCGACGAAGTCAAGCAGGCTGGTTCTTTTTTGTCTCTTTTCCGCATCCCTGTCTCACCTTTCCCCAGGAACTCGCAGACGTCGTCACGTTTCTCAGAGATCCCACTGCTTTTGCTTCCCTTGGTGGGAAGCTTCCAAAAGGTATTCTCTTGACAGGTCCACCTGGTACAGGAAAAACCATGCTTGCCAGGGCCATTGCTGGAGAGGCTGGCGTTCCATTCTTCTTCTCCTCGGGTTCCGAGTTCGAGGAAATGTTTGTCGGCGTCGGCGCAAAGCGTGTCCGCGACCTCTTCGCGGCCGCTCGCAAGAAGCAACCTGCCATCATCTTCATCGATGAGTTAGATGCCGTTGGCGGTAAACGTTCTCAGCGTGACCAGCATTACATGAAACAAACTCTCAATCAGCTGTTGGTCGAGATGGATGGCTTCTTGCAAACCGAGGGCGTCATTGTGATTGCTGCCACAAACTTTCCCCAGAGTCTGGATCCGTCCGTGTCCTTTATGTACTCGTTCAGAATCACAACCTTATCTCTCACTCGCCTAGTGCTCTCACTCGTCCCGGTCGTTTCGATCGTCATATCACCGTCCCTCTTCCGGACATCCGTGGCAGACTTCAACTTCTCGACCACTTCATGAAAGACGTTGTCGCCAGCAATAGTATGTTACTGTATCCTTACCGCCCATTATCATATCTCATTCCTGTAGCTGTCGATCCCATGATCTTGGCTCGGGGCACACCCGGGTTTTCTGGTGCCGAGCTACAGAACATGGTCAAGTAGGTCGTGCCCTAATTCGTCCGGAAAAGGTTTCTCACTCATTGGCACAGCTTGGCTGCGATCCAAGCAGCAAAGGAAGGTTGCAAAGAAGTTACTCTGAAACATTTTGAGTGGGCAAAGGTGAGCTCGTAGAGTTTGGTGCCGTATTTATCCAACTGGCAGTTCAGGATCGCATTGTCATGGGTGCTGAACGCAAGAGCGCGTATATTGACGAGAAGAACAAATTGCTCACTGCCTATCACGAGGTGTGTTGACCCGCAATGAACGACATGCACCATGCTCTAACTTCGACAGGGAGGTCACGCTCTAGCGGCACTCTACACGGAAGGCGCAATGCCCTTGCACAAGGTTACATGTGTCCCACGCGGTCACGCACTCGGTGTCGTGCGTCACCTTGAACGGCACTGTGTATGGTACTGACCGGATGCTGCGCCATGAATCGACAGACCTCTCAGTTGCCGGAAGGCGACATGTATTCTATCTCTCAAAATGAATACAAGGCGATGATTGACGTGTGTATGGGTGGCCGTGTCGCGGAGACGTTGAGTAGGTGGTTTTCCGACCCATCGCGCTGCCGCTGACGATCCCTGGGCATCAGTCTACGGGGAAGGTGGCCTCACGAGTGGGTGTTCTTCTGATCTCCAAAAGGCGACCCACACGGCAACGCAAATGGTCAAGGTGAGGGTCTTCGTGTGCCAAATGGCGGCCGGTGACGATGTCCTCGCACAGAACTTTGGTTTCTCCGGCAAAGTAGGGCCTGTCTTTTACAGTGACCAAAACGGACCTGTTAGCCCTCGGACAGGCGAGAAGATCGACTCTGAAATCCTGAGGTGAGTGTGCACGACAACAGGTTTTGCAACGACCACAGCCTGTTGCAGTTTGCTTGAGCAAGGGGAGCGCCGCGTGACGAAGCTTTTGGAGGAGAAGAAGGAGGAGCTGCATCTGGTAGGTGAGTCCTTGCGGTGCCAGGGCGTGATCTGACGGGGACGCGATAGCTCGCGCGTGCGTTGGTGGAGCACGAGACGCTGACTGCTGACGAGGTGAGGAAGGTGATCAGGGGCGAGCCCATACGCGGTCTGCAGGACACAGACCCATAGATGACATAATGCACGCATGTAATCAAGGTCTTGTATTCCGTTTATGGGAGCCTTGTTTTTTATTTTTCCCATAAAAAGCGGTGCAGCAAGAGAGCGGGTCGATCGGAGGTTGTGGTGTTCTCCTACCTCCGCCGACGAGAGGTAGGTGAATTCTCCGAAAACGAAAACGAAATATATGACGATAATATTTTAGATGTGTCATCGTCAGCTCAAGTTTGTCAAGCACACGAAATGCGGACACAACTCCTTCCTCGGTGACACCATCGTCGACTGCCACAGCACAGGCTGTTTCCTCAGTTCCGCCCATCTCCCCAAATGCGAACGCTGCACCTGCCGTCGCTATTATGAGTGCGCTCATCGCCTTATCTCGTCCTGATCCTCATTTATCTGATCATCATCAGGCAGCCAGAACGCATCACCGTACGCCACGTTAGTCCCCTCTATTTAGACTCCCCATCGTCCCCCTCATCTCCACTTCCATACAGGTCCATGAAAAATGCTCAAACTGCCCGCGGTGATCCTCATTTCCCTTCCCGAGACACGCTCCATGTTCTCCATATATCCCTCTCTATTTGTACATACGTGCTCCCAACGGAACTCCACCAATGTAATATATAACTATCGTTAAGCGTGGAAAACCCGTCCCCGCGTGGGTCGATCATCCTACCACATGTCCATCAACATCGCGTCTTCTATCCCGCCGTCCCCATACTCGTCCTCTTCCATGCCATCAGCTCCTCGCTCGCCTGCTCGCTGCTCCATCAGCAATGCCTGCTCCCTCTGCTTTGCTTGCGCCCTCTCAATGTCCTCCAGCGTCCACAGAGAAATCCCAGTCTGGTTTTCGTTTGGGTTCTGCGATATAGTTCGCATGAACAACTTGGACAGCGTCACGGCCATGTCTGTCGACAGGTTTGAAGCGACTTCGGTGATATATTGGTTGATCCATCGAGGCAGCTTTGCGCGCTTATCCGCCCGTGCAAACCGCTCCGTGGGACTCAGCAACGCAGACACCAAAAATATCACGCCACGTATCTTACCTTGTCCGCGAAGACCATTAGTCCCCAATCCGTCTTACCACGAAGCACGCGTCCGACACACTGCGCAGCGTTCCGCATCGCGTCGAATCCAAGGAATTCCGATTCTCTTATCCGATATGCATCTCGGAGGTACTCGAGACGCGCTTTTAGAATTCGGCTTTCCGTGTATTGGTATGGGACTCTGCGCCCATCATTCAGATCCTCGCACGCATACAGCGGTCAACACTCACCCAAACATGATCACAGCACGTCCATAGTTGTGATCGAAATCGATCCCTTCTGACACCTTTCCTCGTGCAACAGACAGGAGCACCGCACCCCGCCCATTATCGCATGCCTGAAATCATTTCGAACGTATTTAGACAAGACACGTAGGTCCGTCATGGCTTACCCGTCTATAATTCTCCAGTGCTATACTAGTTTCATTTGCATCCGGCGTTTCGACGAAAATCAACTTGTTCTTCCACACTTCGTTCAAGATCCCCTGGAGAACGTACCATCAAGACTTGAGAACGCGTATCAGGCCAACAACATACCATGTCATTCCATGCTGCCACAATCGACTCCATGTAAAGATAACTGGGAAAGAAGGCAACGATGCCATCCGGGACGATTTTACTGTACTCGACGAGGATACTCCCAAAGTTCCTGACGACGGCTGGATCATTCCGGACCTCGAAACGCGAGCTTATAGCAACTTGATCGCTACCTCGAGTAATCACCTTCATACTAGTCATGCAGTCATTGATTTCTGAATATGAAAAGTCACTCACTAACGGCAAAAAAGCGTTGCGCGTGAGTGTCATTGGATATGTCTCCTGAACAACCGGCGTGAATTGCAGCATTTTTGGATACATGTCTAACGGTGAAATTGTCCCCGAAGTGATGACGACACTGCTAAAGTGCTCAAAAACTGGCTTGATAGCCAACGAAGGATCAAGGCACCTGTCCGAAACTCAGATGATGGGGGATATTGCTGACCAAAACACTGACGTGAAGTGAAACACGGGATTTGGCACAGTTGCATTGTCCGTCTCGAACGGCTCGAGAATGAGTAAAAAACCTAAAAGTTTAGTGGTGATGTAGCACAGTACCAAACACAAAGCTCACCTTTCTCATACGTTGCTACCAGAGTTGCAAAGGACGCGACTTTCTGTAGTGCAGAATGTTCATCCAGCCGATTGAGTTCCAGTGTACGAATTAAAGACTGCAGTCGTTCGGCACAGAACCTAAGAGAAAGAATCACTTGCGAGAACCATCCAACTCCATACCACTCACCGCAATGGTCGCCTTTCGATATAGGTGATATCTTTGAGATGTTGAAGGAAAGAAAGAGGTGTCTCTGCCACGACATGAAGGACGCGCATACGAGTCTATTCAGTCGTCAGTACGACTCCATGCGCAATCGTAGCACGCGGACCTTGAGATATTCGACAAAACGCTTCAGAAACGCGACAAAATGCTCAGCTTTTCTGATGTTTCCAGGTATCGCCTCTTTAAGTAGATCATCGGGGAGAACTAAACGCTTGTCAGGTGTTGAAATACATGGAGGGTGCTCAGTTCTATAATTACCAGGATTCGCCATAAAGGCGTCTTCAGGCGTAGTGCCCGCAGTCGCTTCCTGTAAACCCTCAACCAACTTTGCATATTCATCCTGAAGTTTAGCAGCGTCGGTTTTCTTGATCCTTGCACGGTTTGTTAGTTCCTTGAACAATATTAAACACGGTCCCTACTCGTCGATTTTTTCACCGAGTCTGGTAACACTCCGTGTAGCGGAGTCGAGCATAGGTCGCGTAAGGTCGATGCTGAGGGATTCTATACACACGTTGTCTGGTATGGCGATGAGCCAGGGGACAGAATCGTGCGTTAAAGTCCGTACTGACCAATGTTGTGTGCTTCATCAAACACGACAATAGCATCTTTCGATAGCTCTTTTGACACTTGCTCCGCGACCTTGGGATCGATTAAGTAGTGGAAGGAGTATATGATCACGTCGACAAAGGGCATCTAGTCAAATATCTGTGGTTATCGGTCAACCCCTCACGGGGTGCGAAACATACCATTCTCCGCACGGTAAAGTAAGGACATGTACCGTTGTCTCGACCGTGTTGGAGTATGTCTGCAAGCGTCCAAATTCCGGATGATATAAGGGTTCCGGGCTCGTGTTTCCCCAGATTCTGCCAAAACATAAAGTGTTCTGCTCTGGAATCAAGAATCGAAGGATAGATACCTCATGCCAATCACAAAGCTCCACCGATCCGGGGTTCGCACGGCCTTTCTCGCATGCTGCAGAATTAGTCAAGTCACGACACCGTGCATCGACGACCTTCCCCTTCTTCTCCTTGGAAACCTGAGTGAAGAGCCTACGATTACACAAAGGAAGGGTGTAACGGCGAGGCATACCCATGTTCCATACGCACCTCGGGATGTATACACAGGTTTTTTCGACTTGTCAAGCCGAGACCCATAAAGTTCTCTTCCTTTTCCTTCTGTTCTGGTGTTTCTGCGTAAGATATTCGATATTTCATTAGTCTCTTTAACTCTGAAAGAGCCTTCTCGATTTCGGGAACGGTACGTGAGCAATATATAAGTTTGCGCTTCGTTGGGTGGGACTGCAGGCAAGTAGTTAGCCGCTGCGGCGTGACAGTGCAAAGTCTCGATGCACCTGTTGGTACGATACAATCAAGGATAGAAGCGAGACAGTTTTCCCTGTCCCGGAAGGCATCTCCAGGACACAGTGCCCCTAAGTGGCCAGTAATAAGATATGATACTTTATGGTGTCACTAGGAGCCCACCGTGGCGTCTAATGTCCGCTTTAGATCACACATGTACGCATATTGCTCTATGTGGGTGGTCAATTCCAGTCAACGGAACCAAAAGACAAACCCACCAGGATAAATTCGGTCGTAGGGAAAGATGATCTGGACAGAGCGCACGTGGGTACATGACAAGCTTTACCTCGATATTGGGTAACCACAACGCGACACGCACTGGCAGGTTGTCGATGAAGAACTTCATACTTCGAGGCACCTAGTGGCGCTGCTTTGAGTTGCCAGCGTATACGCGCGCCTTCTGTTTTCCAACCACGTGATCAAAGCCTCAGTGATCGCACGCTCTGAAGGTCAAAATTTGGAGACTTGGGAATGCCGACAGAAACCTTGCTTGACGGTGTTGTCTGCGCTCCCAACGAAGAGCTTCAACTGCTCATTATGGCCTGGTCTTAATCCTAAACATGTGTGGGCGCAGTTGTGCCAGTGACGCGGCATTCACCATTGATTCACCAAGTGAGATACAACGGTGGTATTGGGACACGGCAATTACCTGTTGCTTGGATTATGCATCACTCCAGCTGTCATACTTTCTATCCCATTAACTTGCAGGATTTCTCAGAAGTCAGTAAGACAGTGAGGCAAGGTAATCTAAATATGGAAGGTGTTTCCCTGGTGAGATGTTCCCATGATTATGGAGGCGGGTGAAAGAAACTTTGTCAAGCAAGGTAATTAAGTACATAGTGTCCGACGTCCATGCATCCAATAATGCCAAACATTCGTCGTGCTAAGAGTTCATCACTTGGTCCAACTTCAATCAGCTGCGATTCGCTGAACAGCTGCCTGGGTGACCTGTTGGACGCCGTCATTCCCAATACTGCGGATCAGGGTGAGCAACACGGAAGGTCTGATCGGAAGAAGGACACACTTGCTATAACCATCATTGGGTGAGATCCCCGTCGTATCACTACTTTGGGAAATCGGAGTGGTTTGAGGATCCTGTGAGATGCCAGCGAGCCAAGATGAAATTGTCATCCCGGCTTCAGTCGTCAAATTGCCTTGGCCCCACTATTACACGGCGTGCAGCTCAGTATGCATGGCTTAGTAATCAGGTGGCTCTACGGACCTGGTACTCAACAATGCCGCCCAAACCAGCGGTGATTCCAGCTATTTTCATTTCCCTAGTGAGCTCCTCAGGTCCAACACGATGCAGGTACACATACTATTAAACCATGTCGAGTAAGCGTCTGTCTGCTGTTGGTTCGTTACACAGTATGTAGAGGAGCTGAAGTTATGTGCTACCCAAGCGCGTCAGCCATCACAAGGTCTCTAACCGACTTCTCAAGTTTACGTACAGGCATCGGGAGCATACGGTGCAGTGGTCACGTTGAATGGCACGAAGTTTGCAGCGTTG
>JBBPKV010000281.1:0-16985 GCA_038089455.1 Tylopilus cf. leucomycelinus
CTACCCCAGTTGCAACCTTTAAACTGTGAAACTTCCATGATATGATGTTCATTATCTGGGCATCATGTGTTTCTAGTGCTGATACTACCATTGCCACAGTAGACATGAAAACAATGCATAGATGATTTGAACACCCTTCACAAGAAGTACTGTCCAAGGCATGCCAACACACACACAGCTTTCTGGACACTGCTGAAAAGCAATCTGATGCTCCATGTCCAGGCTATGCACTCAGTAAAATGCCAAACCAGTCCTACCCAGACAACAAGGAGTGCTGTAAGAAAGATGATAAGTGTGTGAGTGCTGACCACCAAGGTGAATGGTGAAGTCGAGCTAAAATGAAGGGAGTGAGTATAAGCTCGTCCCAGGGATTCCAAAGGCGACCAAGGTAGAAGGGGTAGCTAAGACAATAGTCCTTGCTTGGAATAGACCGGTTTGGCATAGTCCAGACTGTTAATGAAATGGTTTGAGATATCAGACTATGAAGGATGAACAAACAGTGATGAATTGAATGGCAAACAGCAAAGAGACAAATGGGTGAAACAGCAGCAAGAATACAAATGAAGAGGGACTCAAATGAAAACTGAAAAATGAAGTGAAATCCAATAAGTGATGATATTCAAATGCATAATACAAGTCTTTATAGTCTGGGCATTTTCCTAGGACTGTGTATAAACATGTGGTCCTGTCAAAGAACGACACAAGGTCAAGTCAAAGAGCCATATGTACCTGTCAACGAATATTCCAAGTCTAAATGAAATGCTGTTCCATCTGTGACTGATGTAACTGAGATAGAAGGTAACTTATGACTTATTGGAAGTGACAGATGATGATGAGAATAAGAAAATAAAAGATCATGTCCAGACTTAGACTACAAACAGGACTAAAAAGTGGACTGTCAATCAGACTCAGACTGATGAAATACACATGGATTGAAATGGACTGAAGTCGGACTGAAACGAGACATGATGAACTTCTTGAACACAATGAAAGAACCTGTACGAGAACCTGAACTGATGTGAGAAACCAGTCTGTAAATGTAGAGAGCAACAAGCTCCTACATCTGAGGGGGACTTGGATACTGACTCTCCCCAGTCAGTCATGTGATGCACTGAGTTTGAATTGCGGGACACCACAAATTGTGAAAACTGGCCAAGTCTGTCTTCTTCCTACAATCACCATCTACACCATTCCATACCACTATCACCATGTCTTTAATAGATGACATTCTCATGCTCTTCTAACCCATGGACACAACCAGTCCGAAGGCCCTGGCCATGCAGGCCCTCAAAAACATGAATGCCTGTGTTGTCAATATCATGCATACCATACTAGATGATAAGGAATCCCTGCACAAAGAGCAGGAGATGTGGGTTACAGAGTAGGATGGGACTTTGGTGGGTAGTGCGTTCCTCTCACTGTACACAAGCTAACTTGATCTGTAGACACAAGTACACACCTGCCTACGAATAGCACATGAGCATGGCGTGGAGATCCTGGTTGATAGCCAGGCCATCTAGTGCATGCGAGACATAGGGCCAGTCGCCGAGCGGTGGCATGCAGAGGCAATGGCATGATGTAACAAAGCTGAATCAGTGAGAGCTCGATGCCAACAAGAGGAGGAAGAGGAGGCGTGACGCTGTCAAGCTGAAGAAGAAGAGGAACATGTGATCACCAGACAGATGCAAGCAGCATTGGCAGACAAAGAGACCAGTGCAGCTGGACAAGAATTGACAGTGGCAGTGTCCATTTCAGCAGAGAGTGGCAAAGTGGGCAGTTGCATTGAGGAGGCCAGCGAGGGCGTGTGGATGCGCTGTCCTAGTAAGGTGAGTAGACTGGCATTTTGGTCTGATAGTCTGGCTAACGGATAATAGCATGCAAGAATGATGGTAGAGGACAGTGGTAAAGACGACGATGAAAGCAAAGTGTGCAGGTAGCCCATGAAGAGTGTTGCTGCCAAAGAAACAATCATTAACCATGACAAAAGGTGCGATGGATGTTGCAAGGCACACAAGCCTTGCATTGGACCTGTCGACCAGACATGCTTCCAATGCAAGCACATCAAATTGAAGTGCAACAAGTTGTTGGGCCACAGAAGGCCGAAGAGGCAGGAGGGGGATGCTCCAGAAGGGAGCAAGGGCTAGGGCAAGGCCCTAGGTATGTTGTGGCTATCTTCACACTTGAACTAAGCTAACTGGACTAGACAGTCCAACCACATCAAAGCACCACGCCACCTATGCATGAACAAATTGAGATCATCAACAGTGATGAAGAGGCTGAGACAGAGAAGCCGAAGGAGATGCTGAAGGCTAGACTGACAGTGAGGAAGCCAGGGCACATGATGCCCAAGGAGAATGCCATCTGGGTAGCCACCCACCTGGAGGTGGCACTCCTATCATTGCAAGCATGGATGAAGGCGATGGAGGCGGAGATGGCAGATATGGCTGCTGAGATTGCAGAGCAGTCAGTAGAGCTGGTAGCCCTTAAGAGGATGCTGCAGCACTAGGTAGTAGTAGAATAGTCCTGTAAAACCTGTAGCACAATCCGATCGTGTTGTCCATGTTCATGTCTGTGTGCAGTTCGATGTGGTCCCTAAGTGAGGAAAAAAAAGTATAAGAACAAGTGTAAAGGCTTTTATTGCACTGAAAATGAAGGTACAACACCAGAGTGCGAGCTACCACTCGGCTTGTCTTTGTCGATCATCTTTTGGCATCTATACTTCACCAGATCATAGATCAGATTGACAAGTCTGTAACAGGACAAAAACCAGACTGAGAATGAAGACAAAACACAATGTGCACTTTCAGAGTTATGGCACAATCAAATGAAATGGTATGTAGAGATGGAGAGAAACTTTTCATGATGTGTTTGTTAGGACTGTTTTCTTGATAATCAGAATGAGAGATTGTATAGTAGAGAGTCTGTTTGTTTTTCAGTTTAGTGACATTTTTATGTAATATCAGAGATACTGGATGAAAACCAGGATGAAACTAAGGTCACCAGTCTAAGCACAGGGTAAAACTGATGTAAGGAAACAATATTTTTAGAGGTCAAGGGAGACTTAGTCTTTGAAGACTATGTCCTCTGCCTTGTGTTCAACATCATCTTTGGCTTCAAATTCATCAATTTCTTTATTGGTTAGTCTAATCAAATCAGTAACCAGAATTGCGATCTTCATCCTTGAAAAGTAGGGTAGTAGATGAAAGGCCACATACTGTAACTTAGAGATGATGCCGTCCAACTCTGCCAGTAGGTATGATCCTCCAATAGTTTGGCAAAGAACTACCATTGGACCTAAGTACCTTGGTTTCATCTTTCGGTTTAACTCTTTTTTAATCCAAGTATTTCAGACCAAAATGAGATCGCCAGGACTGTACTTGGTAGTTTGAATCCTATTTTTGAAATGTGCCTCAAACTATTTGATGGACATGAAACACAACTGTAGTATGCACTGGTACATACTATCTATGTCTTCTTGTTGCTTCTGAAGCTGTGAAGCTCACCAAGTGATTAAGGTGAATCTAGAAACTGGATCAGATTCTAGTGCAGGTACAAGAAATATAGCTTCTGCAAGGTCGAAAGGAAAGAGTGGTTCAACACCATGTACCATGAAGTACGATGAGAGACCAGTCAATTTAAGTATAGTGACATGCTCTGCCTAGAAAACAGAGTGAGCTGTTGCTGGCCAGCGAATCTCCCCTCCCAGGGTAGTTTTAATGATAGCCTCCCAGATGTTGAAGTGACACCATTTGACCATACCATTCACCTAAAAGTTGTAAAGGGAGATCCGGATATGGTGAATGCGATATTGCAAAGCAAGAATATCTAGCACTTGGAGGAAAGCAGAGCCATTGTTAGTAACAATCTCGGATACAGCACCCCAGTGACAGAGTATGTCTTCAAAAATAAATGAAACAAGTGCAGTCACATTTTTGGACCATAACATATGCCACTCCAGATATGTGGTGATTGCGCATCAAGCATGAACAATAAAGTGGTAACCACCAGATTGTGGCATGACCATAGTGTCGATGTGAACCTTATGAAATAGATCACCAACCATGGGGATGGTAGGGGATATATGGAGCTTCTGTGTTTGTCAGATCTGGCATTCATGGCAGAATTGGATGTACCACTTGATGTTGTCAACCAACATTGGCCACCAGAACCATTGGAGCAACTGAGTCCAGACTGAGAAGACACCTTTGTGTCCAAGGCTATTGTGTACCTCCCTGATCAGTCTATAATGGCATTCCATAGGTACCACTAGCTGATGATGACTGTGAGGCTCGCGATGGTAAAGCAAGTCGTTGAGAAGGAAGAAGCACATAGTAGAATTGATGAATGAAGTGTAGTCAGTGTCAGATAGGTCAGGAGGACAGGTGCACATGTGTAGAAATTCGTGAATACGGGTGATGCAATTCTCTTTTGCAAGTGCTTTTGAAGATCAAGAGAGGACTGGTTCATTGTGAACCGAGTCCAAGTCCACATTAAGCAGGACCAAAGCATGATGAGTAGTGGGTAGAGTGAGCCAGAAACATAAGCAGTTAAATATAGCAGAGAAACACGATCATTTAAGAGAGAGATAGAGAAGGAATACACATTGTCCAACCAGTCCTCAAAATCATCATCAGAAGGTGGATTGTTATCAGTCTGAGGACAATGGGATAGTCCATTAGCACCAGTATGACGAGTAGCAGGAACATGAACAAGACGAAAAATGAAAAGAAGGATACCAGCAATCCACTGGTTGATGGTTGCATTTGGTTGGAGGTCCAGGTTGTTAATCATACCCTTCACGTATTTGGCATCCATTTCGACTGTGAAGTTAGTGACACCAAAGATGAAAATGCAGACAGCATGTAAAGCGTAAAACAGTCTGTAAAGTTCTAATTTTGCTTGTGAATAGCAGCTCTTAACCTCTGTAAGGCTGATAAAACCAAAGTGATTCAGATACCATTTACCATCAGCACCTTGCTGAGATAGGATGTAATCGACAGTGATGAGAGAAGTATCAACTACAAGAAAGATTTCAAGTCCAGACTTGTAGTCCTGACGACGTAAAGTGAGTGAAAGACAAATAGTATCCTTGAGATGCTATATCATGAGTTGTTGGGATTCTTCCCATTCGAAGGGAACACTCTTCCTGGTTAAATCAACCAGGGGACAGGCAATGGAAGTGAAATCACGAATGAAAATGTGGAGTACATCACAAACACCCAAGAAACTGCATAAATGAGTGAGTGTTTGGCAAGGGGGCCAGTCATGGATCTTTTGTACTTTGTCCTTGTGAGGGATGCAACTGTCAGCAATGCATTTGTGTCCAACGACAGTTGTGTCCAGTGCAGCGAGCACAAACTTCTTTGCTGAGACTGTTGCACCAACATTTTGCAGTCGTTGCAAGATGCAGTAGACTACCTGTAAATGTTCCCAAATGAACCAGTGAATGTTGGGGTTGTCCAGAGTGGTCTTGTAAGAACCGTCCAGATTCTAATAACACATGGTGACAGATTTGATGGGTAAGTCATCAATGAAAGGGTAGGTGTGTCAAGGGATTTCGTCCTGAAGAATGAATGACATGTCTGCTTGATAGATTTGGACCGTGTTTGTGTATCCCATAGGAATGGTGGTGAGACAATGAGGACCCATCGGACTAGTGAAAGTCGTGAGGTCATGGGATTCAAGATGTAGTGGGTGTTGATTGTAGCCAGCAAATAAATCCATCATCTCCTAAATGACATACCCTGTGAAAGACTCTGTGAAGTGTTCCACAAATGGCAGCATGGATGAGTCCCGAATAGTAACTGCATTAAGGGGTTAGAGATCATGTACGAGTTGAAGTGATTTGCTGTTCTATTTAAATACACAGAACCATCAAGATCAGTATGCTGCCATAGACGGTTTATAGACACTGGATGCAATCCAGTCTTTAATAATCTGGATCATGCTGGCCCACATGGATGGAGGGACAGGGATGTTGTGAAGTGCGCAAGGGATATGAGATATGGTCGGAATCTTTACAGCAAGGAAGTATCTTTCATTGAGGCAACCTCACTCAGTAGGAATCCAAGTGAAAGCCATTTCATGTTTGAGGAGGAGCCAGCATACGAGCTTGACTTCCTCTGGCCATAGCTAGTTTGCAGGATCGAGATCTAATTTGTCAGCGTGTTCCTGTGTAAAGTGAACACCAGGGATGAAGTCTGGAGGATGCATAGGTAAAGGATGTAGTTTGGTGAGTGGATTGTCTGGAAGAGAACAGGTAATCCAATACTCCTCATCAACTGGAGCCATAACAGATCAAACTTTCTTTGCGACAGGCTTATAAGCCAATGCATGTAAAAAGAGATCGTAAGAATAAACCAAAGAAAGTGCGGCAAGTGCATTCAGATTGAAAATGGACTGTGTCAAGGATAAAAACAAATAAAGTGGCAAAGGTGAAGGCAAATGTGTATAGAACAGAAAAGATGCAATGGAAGCATTACTAATATCTCCCCAGCCATTGAGCAGATCATTGAAATCTAAAAACCCATCTCCAAAATGAACTGATGGCTAGTACACTGTAAACAGTCGTGACAATGCAGACAACCTTTGGACCACAGTTTCATAGGCAGAGTATACTGCTTGTCTGTATTAGGGTCACGAAGAGTGATCATCTGGGAACTGTCTGGGAAATCTTCTGTATTAGCACTCATTAGACAATGGAAAGGTTGACCCAGTAGTAGGTCAAAGTTAGCACAGGCCAAGATTTGGATCTGTAGCATGACTTCGCCTCCACTGAAATCAAGTGCGAGGTTTTCGAGAACACCAATGGTACTGTCCATGCTAGTATTAGCAGAGGACATCTTCGTTGTCTGGTCAGATCAGATTGGTAGTCTGAGATATTTCCAGATCCGGCGAGACATAGCGATAACCTCAGAACCAGAGTCTAGAACACCATGAATGGTCAGACCTGTATCGCCAACCTTAGCTTCAATCGCTCTCAGGGGTAGACTATGATGCACAACAATGAGTCTGTCTTTGTTATGCATAATTCGTGTTCCAGTCCTGCATGTGAACACATGGTCGTTACCAGACAACTCAGAGTAGGTTAGCAATTCATTTCACAGTAGTAAGTTCATGAAATTGTTTTCGAAATTCTAGTGAGACCATGAAGAGATCCTTGACTGGAACTGGAACATTAGTGTCTAGGACTTGGTCTAAGACTCATTTTGGAGCAGCCTTGTCTTCAAGAGGGAAGGAATATTTATACTGCATGGATGGAGAGAAATTCTGGTTAGTGATAGATACTCATGGAGGGACATTACTCAATGCACTTGAAGGTACATTGTCCAGATTTGACATGAACCGACTAGGACTGGCTTGTGTAGTGGATGCGCTGTTAGGGTTTCGAAGAGTGCTACATAACAGAGAAGAAGAATTGCTAGCACTAACTGAGATTGGAGCTGACGAGGATGATGAGGGTGGTAAGGGTAAAGCACTTTGTGTTGTCTACTATAGCTCAGGGGATAAAAGTTCTTCAGACACAGCAGCTGCATGATAATCTGGTTTCTTATATAGTAATACCTAAACACCATCAAAGTGAACTCATTTTCCTTTCTCTTTGGATGCTTTGTTCGCCTGAAAAGTAGCCCATGCCTGAACAAGGTATGGTTGGAATTCTTCATCAGCAGTGACAGGAATGGAGTCCAAATCCAGACTTGGTTCAGATGTGTAAAAAGTGGAGGAGTTGATGTCGAGGATTGCTAGGGTAGCAGAGTATATGGTAGACAGGATACCAGCAGTGATATAAGGAGGTGCATCTCTAGTAAATCCTATAGAAGATGTAGACGTAGATGCAGTAGCTGCATTCGACTGTCCAGAGAAATGAGCATAGAGTGGCTCAAATAAATGTCCCAATGTTGGAGCATTTTGGAAAGACTTAACATTTGCAAAAGAACTAAAATGTATCAGCTCTAACTCCTGCAGGGTCATAAATAGCCCTAACCCCTGCCCTGAAGATGAGCTCTTAGTCATGTGATTTGGTGGCCATGTGATTGAGATATAACCATTTCAAAATGACATGTCATTGGGACACTTATTTGAGCAACATCTCTACTCTACAATTTTAGTACTTTGTATGCCCTCCCTTTGCCTTTATCACTGCCTCTAGTCTTCTAGGCATGCTTCCTATCAATCTTTGACACTCCTCAACCTCTATCTTGCCCCATTCCATATCAATCCTTTCTCAAAGCTCCCAAACCCCTCTTGATGGTGTAGTATGGCTGTTGAGCTTCTTTTTAAGGATTTGCCAGAGATGTTCAATATGATTAAGATCTGGAGATTGTGCTGGCCAATCAAGAACCTCGATACCTTGAGATTCTAGCCACTCCTGGGCTCTTTTAGAGATATGCTTGGGGTCATTATCTTGTTGAAAGATAATGCTCTCCTCAGTGATTCTAGAATGTTCCATGGTAGGAAGTAGATTATCCTTCAAAATAGAGCCATACTGCTCAGCATTCATCCTCCCTTCCACCTCTACAAGAATTCCCACTCCATTCCAGCCCATGCATCCCCAAACCATCAAGGAACCTTTTCCAAACTTTTCTGTTCCCTATCCTTCCTTGTGTTGCAAAGGTTTTCCTGCCACTTTCCACACATACTTCCTTCCATCTGACCCAATCCTGTTAATCTTTGTTACGACCGTTCAAGGTTCATAGACGTGGCTGTCAAAGGTGCACCTTGGGGAGGTACTCACGAAGAGACGCAACGTCCCAAGTGCAAGGGCTCTGCCTGTGGTAGCAAGGGTTCCTTGACGACAAGGTCGTAAGGACGAGGTAACACTCTACTGGTGATACCCGGAGGGTTCCTAGAGTCGACGGTCGACGACTACTAGGCGGTGTCAATGAGATCAAGCTACCTAAGGTAGTGATCGAGCTTAGGAGGTCTGAGCGCGAGAGCGAGGAGGAGTTTTATAAGACTAAGCTAAGGAATACATGACTGCAGAGGTGAGTATATATACTACGAGGAAGAGGATGAGTAAGCGGATTAGTCATGGTGACTAATCGGTATTAGTGATCATGACAAAGCGATGGCGCAATAAGAAGTCAGAATGAGATAAGAATGGTGCCATCGCTGACGAAGCGTGACAAAGTGGAAATGACAAAGCGGCCCGTTGACTAATCGCATGGATGTCAAAGAGAAACGATTAGTCAAATAGTCAAAGGAAAGTCACCAGTTGGGACTCGAACCCAAGGTCTGGTGTGTACAAGAGAGTGAGCGTAGGAAAAAGTGTAAGTGGTACATACGATTGTAACAATCTTGGTCTCATCTGATCAAATTACCCTAGTCCAGTCCTCCACAGTCCAGTATTGGTGCTTGAGAGCAAAGGCCAACCTATGTTTCCTATGCCTAACAGACAGGAGTGGTTTTTTTTCTTGACTACAGCCTTTAGAGATGCAGACTTTAGCACATTGCGAACAGTTTGGGAAGAGACAGGAGAGGAGAGGGCAGAATTGATGAGATGGGTTGCCTGGACAGCATTTTCAACCTTGCCAGAGGTAATACTAGAGATAATTCTTCTTCTATCAGCAGAGGAAAGCTTGGAAGGAGGGTCTAATTTAATGTTTTCCTTGCTTGTATGAATCTCTTTGATAACCCTGGCCACAGTAGACTTTCATAGACCAGTTTGGGAGGATATCTTCCTAGCAGAAAGGCCAGATTCAGAGAGAAAGAGGATATTGGCTCTAGCAGAGATAGAAATGGGCTTCATGGTAAAGTAGGGTTAACTGGATAGAATCTCTGCCCTTTATAGTGCTCAGGGTTATGTAAGTTACATAATGAGACTGGGTGGAAGCACAGCATCCATCAGAACATTATGTTATTTACCAAATGATGACTGATAACATCAGGGTCAAATAAGTGTCCCAATGACATGTCATTTTGAATGGTTATATCTCAATCACATGGCAACTAAATCACATGACTAAGGGCTCATCTTCAGGGCAGGGGTCAGGGCTATTTATAACTCTACAATGGTTAGAGCTAATATATTTTAGTTCTTTTGCAAATGTTAAGTCTTTCCAAAATGCTCCAACATTGGGACACTTATTTGAGCCACTGTAGTCAATACCATCCTTGAGACATCTACCTCCTGGTGCATGAGGTATGTCAGATCTGTCTGGCATATAGACGCAATTATCCTTTCCCCTAGTAATTTTCCCTGCATTAAGATGCTCTGCACAGATAGGACAAATCTTTGCGAAATGCCCATGACCAGCACAGAATCTACAGGTGGGGTCTGTCGATCTAGCCATAATGTTTGTCTCGGTTTTAATGGCCAGATTTGGATTGGAATGCTGATGAGGATTAGGATGGGAAAATGAAAAAGAGCCATAGGATTGCTGGAAATGGGGCATCATGTCTGACATGGATAGACTAGATCGAAGTGCTGATCTGATCAATAAGAATTTGGCAGTGCTTATGATGTCATTCATTGGGTATGGATCATCGAGATGGATGTCCAGTTTGATGATCGCAAGGCGATGATGTATGTGATCCTGTAAAAACGCTGGAAATCCTGTCAAGAAAATCATGTTTCGCTCCATTTCAGAGAGCTTATGGTTAGCAATCAAGAGTGCAGATACTTTTGTGAACTTCCTGGTATATTCACCCAGGTCAACCTTATTATGCATCTGCTTCTTATGGTAGTCCTCAACGAGGTACTGAATGTTATCACAATGATATCACATACTATCTTCATATCCCAGATAGAGTTTCTTGACTGCTTCAATGAACTTTTCCCAATCAGCAGGATCGGCTACCATTTCTGGTAACATTTCCTATACTTCAGCTTCTTCGAGGTCCACATATCAAATAGCTGCTTTGACCTTACTGGCCTCTTGAGTCCAACTTGATCACCAAGCTGCTTGATATCTTCTAAGTACTGAGGGAGCTGGGATGGTGTTTTACCATCAAATTTAGGTGCGTTTTGAGTACCTCTAAGACACATAAGAAAAACCTGCAGTTGATTAGCCATTGGATCAAAATGAACCTATGGAATGTATAGTGAAGGACTGTTTAATCCAACTGGACTAGAAGCGGATTGTAACAAGCCAGATATGAGCGAAGGAGGATTGACTGGGGAAGACAGAAACGAATCCTGTGAAAGAGTAGGAGGGAATTTGGTTTGATCAAAGAGAAAAGTAAGCAATGGTGAAGGGGAACAATCTCAAGTAATTGATGATGATTCATGAGTGGATAGAGGTGATAGTGGTGAAAGCTAAGGTGATACTAGAGATCGATGAAGTGATGACAGATAGTTGTCAGGTGGAGTAGAGGTTGTAAAACCACCAGGAAAAAAGGGTGAGTCAATGATAGATGATGTTGTCAGACTGATGAAGTTGTGACGTGCGTAGTCTGGAGTGACCAGGACAAGAAAATCGAACTTGGTAGAGATATTGAGACAATGAAATTTGAAGAGTAGTTCCTTGAGTTCCAAGTGCTGAGGTGTGGGTCAAAGTGACCTTCTAAGTGGCCTTATGGAACCTCTCATGGTGGGCTCCAGTTGTAAGAAATATTAACAGTGTGTGGGTGTTGACCACCAAGGTGAATAGTGAAGTTGAGCTAAACTGAAGAGAGTGAGTATAAGCTTGTCCCAGGGATTCCAAAGGTGATCAAGGTAGAAGGGGTAGCTAAGACAATAGTCCTTGCTTGGAATAGACCAGTCTGGTATAGTCCGGACTGTTAACGAAATGGTTCAAGATATCTACAAAGGACGAACGAATGGCAATGGATTGAACAGCAAATGGCAAAGAGATGAATGGGTGAAATGGCAGTGAGGATATGAACAGAGAGGGACTTGAATGAAAACTGAAAAACGAAGTGAAACCCAATAAGTGATGATATTCAAATGCATAATACAAGTCTTTATAGTCCAGGCATTTTCCCAGGACTGTGTATAAACATGTGGTCTTGTCAAAGGATGACACAAGGTCAAGTCAAAGAGCCATATGTACCTGTCAACGAATATTTCAAGTCTAAATGAAATGCTGTCCCATCTGTGATTGATGTAACTGAGATAGAAGGTAACTTATGACTTATTGGAAGTGACAGATGACAATGAGAATAAGAAAATAAAAGATCATGTCTGGACTTGGACTACGAACAGGACTGAAAAGCAGACTGTCAATTGGACTCGGACTGACGAAAAATACATGGATAGAAATGAACCAACATCGGACCAACACAAGACATGATGGACTTCTTGAATATGATGAAAGGACCTGTATGAGAACCTGAACTGATGCAAGAACCTGGTCTGTAAATGTAGAGAGTGGTGAGCTCCTATAGCAGGCCATGCATGCACCTTTTCTTTGTCTTTGTCTTCATCCTAGTCATTGTCCTCTACCATCATTCTCGCATGCTGAAATTCATTAGTCGGACTGACAGACTAAGGTACTAGTCTACTCACCTTACTGGGGTGGCATATATGCATGCCCTTGCCAACCTCTTTGATATGGCCACCTACCTCGCCACTCTTCACCGAAATGGATGCTGCCACCATTGCTCCTTGTCCAGTCACCCTGGTCACATCATCTGCTGATGATGCCTACACCTACCCAGTAATCATGCATTCTTCTTCTTCTTTAACCTGACAGTATTGTGCCTCATCTACTGCCTCTTGCTGGCATCAAGCCTCTATAGCTTTGGCTTCTTTGTGTCACATCTTTGCCTCCATGTGCCACTGCTTGGTGACTGGTCCCATGTCTCACATACATTGAAGTGCCCAGCTGTCAACCAGAGTTTCCACACCACACTCACATGCCATTTGCAGGCAAGCATGCACTTGTGTCTACAGATTCCGTCAGCTTGCATACAGTGCAATAAGATTCACTACTCACTAACATGGCGTCCCACTCTACCACCTATATCTCCTGCTCTTCATGCAGGGTCTTCTTGTCATCTGGTATAGTCTGAGTGACATCAACAATGTATGCATTCATGCTCTTGAGGGCTTGAGCAGACAAAGCTTTCAGACTGTTAGTGTCCATGGGTTGTGACAGGGCAAGAATGTTGCCAATGGCAGACATGGTGATGGTGAACTGGGGATGGTGTAGTTAGTGATTGTAAGAAAAAGACAGACTTGGCCAGTTTTCATGATTTATGGTGTCCCATGATTCAAACTCAGTGCATCACATGACTAACTGGGGACAATTGTTATGATCCTCAGTTTTCACCCCTTTAACCCCATATTTGGCTCTATTTGGACACTATTTGGCCCCACAATATTTGGCCTTATTTGTCCTTATTTTGCCATATTTTTCCATCCTTATCTGACATCTCCACAGTCACTCACTCACCCTCTACACGATCACTCAGCATGACACAGCCATGATGACTAAGCAGGGTCTAGCCCTGCTCACGTAAGCCATGACATCACAAACACAGCCCCGGCCTAGCCTCAGCCATGATGCCTCATGCCATGCCTCACGATTGCCTTGTGCCTCTAGGATCAATATGGAATTCCCTGGATCATTTAGGAATCCCCTCGTATCAAACTGGAGCACTCGTCAACCAATCACATAATGGCCTCATCATGACTCATGCATCACCACACGTCAACCTCATGGCCCACAGCCCGTCACAGCCACAAGGCTATGCCACAGCTTCTTGCCAGAGACCGCCCATTATATTATTTCATATTCACATCGCTTCTCGCCTCATGGCCTACTGCTTATAGTTATACCCTAGGCCCTGATCTGTCAGCAACCCTATGCCCATGCACAGCAATATACCCATATGTGGTTACCCTCAACCCTGGGTTAACCTTTTATCTATATGCTTTACCATAGACTATTATTTATTACACAGCATGCAATTCTTTATGCCATCCTTACTATATAGAGGTTTCCCATCATGCCAAACATGTACATACAGTAGGATAGTATATAAGAATGCGACTTCAAGCAAGGCAGGACCTCAGTCTTGCTCTCTTCTTGAAGTCAGCGCCTTGTCGCTTCATCCAACACCCAAGCTCCCGCTTGTCCATCTAAGATCAGCAAGGCCCCTTACTACAAGACATGGCATCCGCTCTGCTTGCTTAGTTGCAGCTGCCCTTAATTGGAGTAAGTCATTTCACTAGAGCAAGACTTTACACTACTGCCCACCCCTTCGCCATCAGATCCATTCTGGTGTTGGACACTTGCAGGACTTGGTCGAGGCACTCTATAGTAACCTTGCTGAGAACCCCACTAACACTTTTACTCCACCAGCTAGGATTAGCTACCCCAGCTGCCCTCCTCCCTTCACTCGCCACCCAGTAGAACACCGTTAGACAGATGAAACAAGTCTACCAGAACATTGCTACTTGTATAAGCGATAGACAGTAGGATCTTGCCTGTTACGCAGGACGTCTTTCAACGTCTAAGAGCGTTTAGAGAACTAGTGCGAGGACCTCATGAAGAGTCACACACTACCACTAGTCTCCAATGATAAAGACCGCAAGATCATAGGTTGTCTGACTGTCAATCTGACAGGGACTAGAGTTAAGTCGAGGACTAAGAGAATCGCTCTTAGGACGATGATCAACGTGAATTGCACAGATCGAAAGTGAGGAGTACATGGCTCGTCTGGGTATAAATACTAAATGATGACTAAGCATAGAAGGCTAGAGAATCATCTAGAAGTATGAGGAACAGGGGAAACATGGCTGATGTAAGAGAATCAGCCGGAGGAGAGGTGAGTCCAAGAGAAGCAGTCCGACTCAATGTACCTTCATCAGCATGGAGGGGAATAGAATGAGACAAACTGATGAAGGTTAATGGGAGGAGGTCCTGTCGTATGGAAATGAAGAGTCAGAAGAGGAATCGACAGGATGAATGGGTTACAACAGGGTTAAGTTCCAAGAAGCGGGACCGAGGGCAAGAAGTGAGTACTTATAGACATAAGTGGGTCCTCCATGCCATCGGCAAACAACAAGTCAGACGAAAAGAAGAAACAAGCATCGATAAAAGTATGAAATTGTAACATTACTCCCTTCGTATACTTGAACCCCAGATTCAAGCACCAAGTCCGTCATGGGCAACACTTCCTGTGAAAACAAAGGACGCCTGGTCTGGGGATAAAATTTCAAAAGGACAATCTCCGGCGATGTGTCCAGGCTGATGACATGTTCCGCAGATGCATTCTGGGCAGTATTGGGAGGTATGTCCCCAGCGGAGACAAAGATCACATTGCATGGATAGGCATGAGATACGGGCATGCCCAGGGGCAAATACGCGGCAGCTGGAACATTGATAACGAGGGCAGTCCTCCCTAAAATGGCCATTCTCATGGCAATGAAAACACTCGGTGGAGAGAGTGGCGTATCAGCGGCGTAGGGGAGATGGGAGAGAGCGAGTGGGGGCGGATAAGACCTGTTTGCCATCAGAGAGCTAAAAATAATAACTGCGTACCAACTCCAGAGCGTCTTCATCAGGATCTCCTTCGTTAGGGATTAGGAGTGGGTCATCTGCGGCAGGAGTGGGTGGTCTGGAGGAAATTCTATCCGCCAGGGAGGATGTGGACGGGGTAGGTGCGAGAACTGGTAGTGGGGATCGCCAGGAAATGATTTGTTCGAGTTTCGAACGGTATTCTCGTCGCTCTTCTGGGAACATGGCTAGATATATGGGACGAAAAGTAGAACCGATGATGGAGGGTTCTATACATCTGGTATAGTTATAGAGTCCATAGGCATGAAGAGCGAGGAGGGTTTGGCGGATGATGTGACTAAGAGAGAGGTTCCTGGAAAAGGCGAACGACGGGGGAATATCCGATGGAGAAGCAGCTGTCTGTAGCCGCTGAATACGAACAAGGTCACGAAATATACGAACAAGACGTTGAGCCAGAAGGTCTTCTTCATAAAGAGGAAGTTGGGAAAGGTCGATGAAACAGGCTGGGTTTTCAAGGACAGCCGCATAGAGTAGAAGGGCGTGTTCCTGGGGTAAGATTTGGGCGTCAACAAAATGTGTTCCGAGAAACGAATCATAGATAGGGGAAGATTGGGTGGAGGATGAGGACGACATTAACAGAGGGTTTTTGAACGCTTTTCTTCGTGTCTTGGGACTGCTTTGAGGCGATACTCACGGAGAGACCGACTTCTCAAAGAGTTTGTTTGAGGGAAAGCATTAAGAGGAGTGGTTGAAACCGATGACTAGTCCAATGGCAACAAATAATACGATGAAGACGATGGTCGAGATGCTAACGATAAGGTAGATTTCGAATTGCTGAGCGATTTCTGAAGGGGTTTTTCGGTGACAAGGAGTGAGAACTTGGGGTATTCGAGGCATGTCTGGATTATTTAAAGAGCCTGGGATCTTTTGTAGGAGCGGAGGATAGATTGAGCATGTTTCAGGTTTGTTTTGGGTTCCCAGGTGTTTTCCGACGATGGATACCCTTTCCATGCAGTTAGGTACCTACGACGGTTGCCAGTCCCTCTGTGACCAATGATTCGATTAACTTCGTATTCTTCTTCGGCTTCAATCACATCAGGCGGTGGTCGGGAGAAGTTAGGACCGTGGGTAGCTGTCTCTTGATAGGTTGATAAGAGAGATGTGTGAAACACGTCATGAATTTTCCACGTTGCTAGGAGATGAAGGCGGTAAGTGAGGGGGGATAGGACCTGAGTGATCTCGAAAGGTCCTTGTCGCTTGGGAGCCAGTTTCCTGGAAGGGTAGGGAAGGCGGAGATGAGTGGCTTCCAGCCAAACCTTGTTACCAACTTTCCAGGGGATGAATCATTGGGTGACTCGTTGCTGCATTGCTAAGCATGCTGAGTCATGTGCTGCCAAGGCTTCTTTTCGGGCTTCATCTAAGTGGGAAAGACATTGTTCTAAGGCTGGGATAAACATCTTGCCAAAAGAGGGATAAGGTCGGGGTTCATAGCCCATCATGAGGGAGAAAGGTGAGGCTTTGGTAGAGCTGTGGACTACAGAATTATGGTGGAATTCAGCGGTGGTTAGGAAGTCTGCC
>JBBPKV010000282.1:6456-16950 GCA_038089455.1 Tylopilus cf. leucomycelinus
CAAAAACCTTCCATGCCCAGCTTGCTTGCATCAATGCCCTTCGAGGATAGCATGGAGCTCTCTCCCACTTCTCCCAACCCTGTCCCCATTGTGACCCCAATGATATAGACATTGATGAACTCATTATCTTGCCCAAGCTTACCCCAGTGGAATGAGCTCAATATATGCAAGAGGGAGCTTGCTTCAAATGTCGAAAGAAGAGGCATAGTACTCACAATTGTTGTTTCTCCTGGTCCTCTAGGAGCAACACCCTATTCTCATCATGTCCTCATACCCCAGCCACCAACCCTCACCCTCCCAAACCTCAGAATCTTCACTTTGTCAAAGCACAAGAACTCTCATTCTCTATCTTACACCAAAATACCCCAGCCCCCACAGAATTAGAAACATTTATCCAATCTCTTTGCCTCAAAGGGGAAAAGGAAGAGAATGTTCTTCAAACCCTTTGCATCTGCTATGAAGAACCTGCTCAGAAGGTCAAAGAAACCATAGCTTATGTAGAAATGTTAGATCTTTGAAATAGATGGTTGTCTTGACATCTTCTTCCCATGACTTAGATCATGTACTGTTAGTGATACCAAATGAGAGAACTATGTGCCTCCCAGTTACCCTGACCCACAAATCACAAACCATCGAAAGTGTTGCTTTTGTTGACAGTGGAGCAATTGGAAACTTTAGCAATCTTGGTCTTCTCACTAAAATATGATTCCTCCTGAAACAATTACCCAAACCTCTTGTTGCCAGGAATGTGGACGGAACCCACAACTCCAGAGGAACAATTCACCAGAAAGCTTATGTTACCATCACCATCGGATCTCACCAAGAACAGCTATATCTCATGGCCACTAACTTGGGACAAAAACAAATCATCCTAGGAATGCCCTGGTTGCAGAAATGCAACCCATCAATTGACTGGTCAAAACAATCAGTCTCCCTTACCTCATCACCCATAACTATTGACAAAACTATCCCCCAAAGATATCTACTCCACTATCTGGGACTTGAAGCATACAGAAAAATAACCCATCAACTCACCAAATGCAAGAGGTAGACTGAGGAATTGACAGCTGTTCCAATCTAGTATGGTATTCCTGTCTTTCATTGAGGGTCATGGTGAGATATATGGGGTGAAATGTGGGGACAATGATGGAGGGTTCTATACATCCAATGTATCAATGAAGTCTGTACTTGTGAAGGATGAGAAGGGTTTGTTGGATGGTATGACTGATGGACAAGTTCCTGGAAAGGGTAAACATAGAGGTATATCTGATGGAAAAGCAGCAGTCTGTAGCCACTAAATACGAACAAGGTTATAAAATATACTAACAAGATGTTGAGCCAGAAGGTCTTCTTCATATAGAGGAAGATTTGAAATATTGACAAAGCAGGCAGGGTTTTCTAGGACAGCTGCATAAAGGAGGAGAGCATGGGCTTGAGGAAGTAATTGAGCATCAATGTTATGGGATTTGAGGAAAGTCTCAAGGGCAGGGGAGGAGCAAGTGGAGGATGAGAAGGACATGAATATAGACTTGGGAACACTTTTCTTCAGGTCTTGGGACTATTTTAAGGCAATACTCATGAAAAGACCTACTTCTCAAAAAGTTTGCTTGAGAGAAAGCATTAAGAAAAGTGACTAAAACCAATGACATTTTCTATGGCTATGAGGAGTATGATGAAGACAATGATAGAGATGCTGATGACAATGTAGATTTCAAATTGCTTGGCAATTTCAGAGGGGGACTTTCAGTGATGAGGGGGAAGGGCTTGCGGTGTTCAAGGCATGTCTGGGTTTTAAAGAGAGTGGGACTTCTTGTAAGAGTGAAGGATGGACTGGGTGTGTTTTCAGGTTTGATTCAGGTTCCCAGATATTCTCTGACAATGGATACCCTTTCCATGTGGTCAGGTACCTACAATGGTTACCAGTCTCTCTGTGGCTGATGATCCAATCAACTTCATATTCTTCTTCGACCTCAATCAGGTCAGGTGGTGGTCAGGAGAAGTTAGAACCTTGGGTAGTCATCTCCTGATAGGAAGATAAGAGAGACGCATGAAACACATCATGAATCTTCCATGTTGCTAGGAGACAAAGGTGGTATATAAGGGGTGATAGGTCCTGAGTGATTTCAAAGGGTCCATGTTGTTTGGGAGCAAGTTTCCTAGAGAGGTAAGGAAGGTGAAAATGAGTGGCTTCTAGCCAAACCTTGTTATCAACTCTCCAGGGGATGAATTGTTGGGTGACATGTTGTTGCATTGCCAAGTGGACTGAGTCATGTGCTGTGAGGGCTTCTTTTCGTGCCTCATCTAGATGGGAAAGATGTTGTTCTAGAGTAGGGATAAATGTTTTGCCAAAGAGGATAGGATCGGGGTTCATAGTCTATCATGAGAGAGAAGGGAGAGGCTTTGGTGGAACTGTGGACAACCAAATTGTGATGAAACTCAGCTGTGGTTAGAAACTCCACCCATTTGTGAGGGTCATGGGCATAGAAGATACACAGATATGTTTCTAGTTCCTGGTTTGATCATTCAATTTGTCCATCTATCTGGGGATGATATGTAATGGAAAGCTTTACATCATATTAGAGTATTGTGGCAAGTTCTCTAGCAAATCCAGATGTGAACTGGGGGCCTCTGTCCAAGATGACAGAGTCATGTAAGCCAAATCTTTTGAACACATGGTGGAAAAAGAGCTTAGTGACTCCTGCTGCATTGATGGTTTTGTGACATGGGCAGAGAATTACCCCCTTTGTAAGGCTGTGGTCGACCATGACTATTGTTATGAATTTCACCCCTATTTCCTTCCTTACCTAAGCCAGCTGCTGACTAAGCCCCAACTTTCAAGTCATGTGACCTGTAGCACGTGACCGTGCAACTTTATTACCTGTTTACTACAGAACTCAGCGGAATGTTCTAGATGTTTCAGACTTCTTATCTCTGGCAAAGGTCTTTTCCTATATTTAGTAATTCCTTAGCTTACACAGCTTGGTCCATGCGCACATTCCCTACATATATAACTCTAGACACTTGCTATAATTCCCCAGTTGAATCCACTTATATCATTCGTGGTCTCCTCTGGAGTATCATTGAGAACTAGTGTGAGCGACAACCTTCCCTTCATCTACTTCATAACTGGTGAGTGCTTCATTGCCCCAGGGAATCCCTGAGCCTGGTCCATGTCATACCAAATGGCATAGATATCCCCTGAGCCTTAGTGTACATAGGGCACTGTCTACAGTAGCTGGGCATGGTTATATCCCCCAGAACAGTTCTCCCCTGCTGTGGTGACAACTTGTCGTCTATGTCTCTCCTTGTTGTTGGATTTGTGTGAAGGCATGTCTCCAGTACCCTGTGCTTTGCTCAGGTCAATCTTTGGATTTCCTGGGACTTCATGTCTTGGTTTCAATCTTGCACTTCTCTCCTAGCTTAGGACTTTGATCTTGAGTTAGTTTACCCTAGTTCTAGTAGTAGCTAGCCTAGTGTCTGTGGGCGACCACAACAACCATGATGGAGTCAAATTTCTGGGATGGGGGAAGATCCATGATAAGGTTGATGGAGATCTGTCAGAATGGCAAGGTAGTGGACGATTTGATGGGTTGAAGCAGGGGAACACTTGGATGGGTGTTGACTTTTTTGTTGGCATGTGACATAGCCCACAATGAAGGAATTGACAAAGGTAATGAGACCCGGCCATCAGAAGTTACATTTCAAGAGAGCTCTAGTGCGGAAGCAACCAGCATGACCTATAGTGAGTAATTCATGGATGGAAGATACCAAGGGATGGCAAATCTCAGGTGATATGTAGAGGTGATTTTTGAATTAAAGATAACTATGGTCATAGGTCCAGTTATGGAGGGTAGAATAAGGGAGAAGGGGTGATCCTTCTGCAAGAGAATGAATAGCTCTAAGGACAAATGGATTGGAGGTGGATGAAGTTTGGATGTGTTGGGCTAGAGTAAGATTGAGGGCATTGATGATAATGGGCTTAGGACAGATGGATATGTGAATATTGTTGGAGGAGGTGTTGATGATGTCTTTACAAGATAGAGCATCCACTGGGGACATCTTGGAGCCAGGGATAACCTGCCAGATGAGAGGAAAATCCTGTAAGAAGAGAGCCCATCAGGCCTGATGACAAGAAAGTTTGTGGGGATCTTGAATAAAGGACAAGTTTTTATGATCCATGATGATGGTAACATCATGAGGAGTTTCCTGGAGGTATTGATGCCATTCTTGCAGAGCCAGAATGGCAGTTAAAAGTTCATGATCATAGATATTATAGTTTCACTTAGCTGGAGTGAAGGATTTTGAGAAATAGGGATAGGGGTGAAGATCCCCATTGGTACTAGACTGCATGAGGACTGCCCCTGCTGTGATAAGTGACACATCAGTCATAAGGGTGAAGGGTTTCAAAACATTGGGAATGTGGAGGACAGGGACAGACAAGAAGATTAACTTTAATTTGTCAAAAGTGGTTTGTTGTAGTGATGTCCAATTCCAGGTTTCATTTTTGTGAGTGAGAAGGTTTAAAGAAGCAACAATGTGAGAGAAGTTGGGGATGAATTTGCAATAGAAGTTCACAAAGCCAATAAATGAGTATACTTCTTTTACTGTCGAGAGGGGTTTTCAGTCTTGGACAGCTTTTAATTTGATGGTGTCCATTTCTACTCATCCATTAGCAATAATCATATCTAAAAATTCCATTTTAGGAATATCGGAGAGACATTTAAATAGTTTTATGGAGAGGCCATGTTCTCTAAGATGTTGAAGAACTTGACATGTCTGTTCATGATGGAGTTTAATGTCATCCTTAGTATGGATGCTAAGATTGTCCATATAGATCTTAAGCCATTTCTCTGCTATCATGTCAGCAAAGGTATGGTTCATGAAGGCTTGAAATGTGGGAGGAGTGTTGCAAAAACTAAAGAACATAACAGTGGGTTCAAAAAGACCAAGGGGAGTGATGAAGGCTGCCTTCCATTGGTCTTCTTCTCGAATGCAGATGATATTGTATCCCCATCGGATATTGAATTTTGTGAAGAGAGTGAAGTCCTTCATGTCATTGATGAGTTCAGAAATGAGGGGAAGGAGATAGGCATTCCAAACTGTGTGAGCATTCAAATATCAGTAGTTTTGACATGGATGAAGAGATCCATCTTTCTTGGGTACAATGAAGAAAGACAAGGCCTGAGGGGATTTCAAGAGAATGATATGACCAGTTTTCAAATGTTCTTCAATAAAGGCTTTGCATGCTTCCTATTCTACTGGGTTTAAGGCATATGTCTTGGTGATCTTAGGGACAAAAGAGAGATGAAGTTCAATAGTATGATCATAATGACGGTAGGGAGGCAGTTAATTGTGTAACTTTTCCAAAAAGACATCTTCATAGTCTTTATACCACGAGGAGAGTTGTTGTTTTTGAGTGCCTGCCTCTTGGGCCAATCGGGTGAAGATAGTAATCTTGTTGATTGCTTCTTCAGATGCCTGAGGGGGGTATTCACAAAGAGATGCTGTCAATTCCTTAGTCCATCGCTTGCATTTAGCAAGTCAATGGGTTATTTTTCTGTCTGCTTCAAGTCCTAGATAGCAGAGCAAATATCATTGGGGAATAGTTTCTTCAACAAATCAGGGTGTTGAGGCAAAGGAGACTGATTGTTTCAACCAGTCAATTGATAGATTCCATTTCTACAACCAGGGCATTCCTAGAATGACCTGTTTTCGTCCTAGATTAGTGGCCATGAGATATAGCCATTCTTGATGGGATCCAATGGTGATGGTAACATAAGCTTTCCATTGAATCGTTCCTCTAGAGTTGTGGGTTCTGTCCACATTCATGGCAACAAGAGGTTCAGGTAATCGTTTCAGAGGAAAGTATATCTTGGTGAGAAGACCAAGATCGATGAAGTTTTTGGTTGCTCTGCTATTGATGAGGGCAATGCTTTTGATGGTTTGTGACTTATGGATCAGGGTAACTGGGAGGTGCATGGTTCTCTCATTTGATATTTCTAATAGTACATGGTCTAAGTCATGGAAAGAAGACATTGAGACAACTTCCCAGTTCAAAAATCCAAAGTTTCAACATTGGCTATGGTTTCTTCATTTTCCAGAGCTAATTCTTTATAACAAATACAAAGGGTTTGAAGGACATTCTCCTCTTTTTCTCCCTTGAGGTGAAGAAATTGAATGAAGATTTCTAATTCTGTGGGGACAGGGAGGTTCTGGTGCAAAGTGGAGGACGAGGGTTCTTGCATTTCAACAAAGCAAAGGTTCTGAGGTTTGGGAGAGGATGAGAATTGATAGCTGGGGTGCAAGGGTGTGATGAGGATGGGGTATTGTTCCTGAAGGACCAGGAAGAGCGACAGTTATGAGTACTGTGTTCTTTCTTCTGACATTTGAAGCAAGCTCCCTCTTGCATGTATCAAGCTCATTCAGTTGGAGTGAGCTTGGGCAAGGCAATGAGTTCATCTATGTCCATAGCATTAGAGTCACAATGAGGACAAGGTTGGGAGAAATGGAAGGGTGCTCCATGCTGTTCTCGAAGGACATTGATGTGAGTGAGTTGGGCATGGAAAGTCTTCACTTTCTAGACCCAGTCATTGAGAGTGGTGGGGATGGTTGCCATGGAAAGTATCATGGTGACAATGTGTTGGTCTAGTCTGACAGAGAACTGGTCAATGAGGGTGTTGGTATCAGTGATCTCTGCTTTGGCAGCAAGGGTCTAGAATTCAGTTGTATTTCTGGAATCCATAGTCTACTTCTCCATTGGGGCAATGAAGAGTTTTCTGGCTGAGTTGGTAAAGATCCCTGTGAGCAGTGGCTTATTCATCGAAGAGATAAAACATGGTGGTGAAATCCTCCAAAAAATGTTCGAAGGTTTTGTCTCAGGCTGGGATAGTGGGGTCCATAGCTTTGGTGTATCAATTGGACATGAAATTTGAGGTAGTTCCATCACTTACTGAGATGCGACTGAGGGTAGTGAGGACTTTGGCTTGTTCCATATTGTAGATAATGGCATTTAACAGGAAATAGGTATTCATGCCTTTGATCCATTGGGTAGCATCAATGGCTTTGCTGGTGAAGTTGATTGGGAGAGCTGCTTTAATTTCAGGTATAGCCATGATGATGGGGCTAGGGGTTCTGGGTAGTAGTGCTGGAGGAGGTAGTCTTGATGGTGGAGTTTGAGCTAGAATCAGGATAGGTTGTCCTGAGGGAAGGACTGCGACTTGTGGGAAAGCTGGGGTTACTATAGGCCTAAGGTTGCTAGAGTCTGGGGTGCTGGTGGTTACTGGGTTGGGTATCTGGGTGATGCTTGGTAAGATGTCAAGTGGATGTTGTCTGGGACTACTAGTTGGTGGTAATGATACTCTCCCTTCAAGACAATGAGGGATATATTGAGGTCTGGTTTCTGGGGTGAGCTGGGTAGTGTCTTCATCATTGCTGGTAATGATAGGACTGGGAGTTTGATATGACATGGTGGCTAGATGGGGGTCCTACTCCTGGGGAGGAGGGATGAAGGTTACTTTTGATCTTTTGTTATATAGAATGACTTTCAACATCCAAGAGCATCCAAGGATGACTAGTGCAAGGACCTCACAAAGAGTTGCATACTACCACTAGTCTCCAGAAGAGGGAAGTCAAGGTAGTCAAAAGGTATCAAGCTATCAATCAAATAGCAAGTAAGATATTTGATCAGGGACTAAGAGAATCACTCTTAGGACAATGATCAATGTGAATTGCATAGATCAAAAGTAAGGAAATACATGGCTCAGCCAGGTATAAGTACTGTGAGATGACTAATCATAGAGTGTGATGGAATCTCATAGAAGGGGAAGAGGAACTATGCAATCAATGTAAGAGAGTTGATTAGAGGAGAAGAGAGTCCATGATCGAAGGTCTATTGGCTCAACAAATCCTTGTCAATATGGATAGAATATAAAAAAGGGGAAATAGGTTGACAAGGAAGAAGGAGTAATTTCTATAGTATGGAGCAGAACTATCAGAAAGAGAACCATAGGAATGATGAGTTATAAATGAGTAAGGTCCCATAAAGTAGGGCTGAAGACAAGAAGGAGATACTTGTATGTGATGACAGGTTTGCCATACCATCAGGGAGAGGAAAGTCTATAGAAAAAGAGAAAAGTACATTGGTGAATGTAAAGGATTATAACACCTACAGTCATGTTCTTTTGTTTTTGCAATGCTCCCCCAATGTTTCAAGCCTTTATGAACCATATCTCTGCCAACATGATAGTAGAGAAATGGCTCAAGATCTATATGGATGATCTTGTTATCCATACTAGGGACGATATTGAACTCTTTCATGAACGAATATATCGAGTCCTTCAATGTCTCAAAGAGCACAGCCTTTCCATAAAACTGTCTAAATGCCTTTTCAACATTCCCAAAATGGAGTTTTTAGGTATGATCATCAGTAATGGACAAATAGAAATGGACACAATCAAACTAAAAGTTGTCCAAGACTGGAAATCCTCTTTTATAGTAAAGGGAGTATGCTCCATTATTGGCTTTGCAAACTTCTATCACAAATTTATCCCCAATTTTTCCCATATTGCCACTTTCTTAAATCTCCTTCACTTGGAAAAATGAGACCTGGAATTGGATGTCACTACAACAAACTACTTTTGACAAACTAAAGTTAATATTCTTGTCTGTCCCTGTCCTCCGCATTTCCAATATCTTGAAACCTTTTACTCTTATGACCAATACATCGCTCATCACTGCAGGAGCAGTTCTTATGCAAACAGACACCAATGGGGACCTCCACCCATGCACCTATTTCTTGAAAATGTTTACCCTAGCCAAGCAAAACTATGACATCTATGATCGAGAACTTCTAGTGGTCATTCTAGCCTTACAATAATGGTATTAATATCTCCAGGGAATCCCCCATGATATTGTCATCATCACTGATCACAAAAATTTGTCCTTCATTTGAGACCCTCACAAACTTTCTTGTCATCAGGCCTGATGGGCTCTCTTCTTACAAGATTTTCCCCTTGTCTGGCATGTTACCCCTGGCTGCAAAATGGCCCCAGTAGACACTCTATCTCACAGAGATATTATCAATACCTTCTATAACAATACTCACAAAATCATCTGCCCAAAGTCTATTATTATCAATGCTCTCGATCTCACTCTAGCCTGACACATTCAAACCTCATTATCCTCCAATCTCTTTGTCCTCAGAGCCATTCATTCTCTTGTCAAAGGATCATCTCTTCTTCCTCATTCCACTCTCTAGGATTGGACATATGACAATGGCCATCTATATTTCAAAAATTGCCTCTACATATCCCCTGAAGCTTGCCATGCCCTAGTTTCCTCCATCCATGAATTACCCACCACTGGCCATGCCAGTTGCTTTCACACCAAGGTACTCTTGGAACATGATTTCTGGTGACCAGGTCTTGCCATCTTTGTCAATTCCTATGTTGCTGGCTATGTCATATGCCAGCAAAACAAAGTCAACACCCATCTGAGTGTTCTCTTACTCTACTTGATCAAATCGTCTACTACCTTACCATTCCATCAGATCTCCATTGACCTCATCACAAATCTTTCCCTGTCCCAGGAATTCAACTCCATCATGGTTATTGTTATGCAGGACATATCTCAACATCCAAGAGTGCCCAAGAAGAACTAGTGCGAGGATCTCACAAAGAGTCACACACTACCACTAGTCTCCTATTATGAAGATTGAAAGGTCAAAGGTTGTCAGGCTGTCAATTGAACAGCAAACAAAGTACTTGGTCAAGGACTAAGAGAATCACTCTTAGGATGATGATCAATGTGAATTGCATAGATCGAAAGTAAGGAATACATGACTTGTCTGGGTATAAATTCTAGGCAATGACTAAGCATAGAAGGCTATAGAATCGTCTAGAAGTATGAGTAAAGAGGATGACATAGCTGATATAAGAGAATCAGCTAGAGGAGATATGAGTCCATAATCAATAAGTCTTCTGGCTCAACATACTTTCATCAGTATGGAAGGGAATGGAATCAGATAGACTAATAAAGGTAAATTAGGTATGGTCCTGTCATATGGAGATGAAGGTCAGAAGGCGAAGGATAGGACAAATGGATTACAATAGAGTTAGGTTCCAAGAATCGGGGCTAAAAGTGAGAAGTGAGTATTTATAGACAAAGGTAGATCTGCTGTGCCATTGGGAGATGACAAGTTGGAGAGAAAGAAGAAACATGCATCAGTATAGGTATGAAATTGTAACATTACTCCCTTTATATACTTGAACCCCAGGTTCAAGCACCAAGTCTGTCATAGGCAATGCTTCCTGTGAAAACAAAGGATGCCTGATCTGGGGATAGAATTTCAAAAGGACAATCTTAGGCAATGTGTCCAGGCTGATGACATGTTCTGCAAATGCATCCCAGGCAGTATCTGGAGATATGTCCCCAGCAGAGACAAAGATCACATTGTGTGAATAGGCATGAGACATGGGCATGCCCAGGGGCAAATAT
>JBBPKV010000284.1:0-16806 GCA_038089455.1 Tylopilus cf. leucomycelinus
GGACTATTGTCTTAGCTACCCCTTCTATCTTGGTCACCTTTGGAATCCCTGGGATGAGCTTATACTCGCTCCCTTCATTTAGCTTGACTTCACCATTCACCTTGGTGGTCAGCACCCACACACTTATCATCTTTCTTACAACTGGAGCCCACCACGAGGGGTTCCACAAGGCTACTCAGAAGATCGCTTTGACCCATACCTCAGCGCTTGGAACTTAAGAAACTACTCTCCGAATTTCGTCATCTCAATATCTCTACTGAGTCTGATTTTTTTGTCCCAGTCACTCCAGACTGCACATGTCACAACTTCATCAGTCTGTCAATGTCATCTGTCATAGACTCACCATTCTTTCCTGGTGATTTTATGACCTCTACTTCACCTGACAACCATCTGTCATCACGTCGTCAATCTCTGGTAGCACCTCAGCTTTCGCCACTATCACCTCTATCCACTCACGAATCATCATCAATCACTCAAGATCGTTCCCCCTTGCCATTGCTCACTTTTCTCTTTGATCAAACCAAATTCCCTCCTGTTCTTCAGCAGAATTCATCCCCTTCTTCTTCAGTCAATCCTCCTTCACTCGTATCTGTCTCGTCGCAATCCACTTCTAGCCCGATCAGATTAAACAGTCCTTCACCCCATGCTCTACAGGTTCATTTTGGCCCAATGGCTAACCAACCGCAGGTTTTCCTTATGCCTCTTAGAGGTACTCAAAACGCACCTAAATTCGATGGTAAAACGCCATCCCAGCTTCCTTAGTACTTAGAAGATATCGAGCAGCTCGGCGATCAAGCCGGACTCGATGAGGCTGGTAAGGTCAAAGCAGCTATTCGATATGTGGACCTCGAAGAAGCTGAAGTATGGGAAACGTTACCAGAAGCAGTAGCTGATCCTGCTGATTGGGAAGAGTTCGTTGAAGCAGTCAAGAAACTCTATCCGGGATGTAAAGGTAGTACACGATATCATTATGCTGACATCCAGTACCTCGTCGAGGACTACCATAAGGAGCAGATGTGTAATCAGGACAATCTGAGTGAATATACCAGGAAGTTCACAAAAGTATCTGCACTCTTAATTGCCAACCATAAGCTCTCCGAAATGGAGCGAAACATGATTTTCTTGACAGGGTTTCCTGCATTCTTACAGGATTGTATATGTCATCGCCTCGCAATCGTCAAACTGGACATCCATCCCGATGATCCGTACCCAATGAATGATGTCATAAGCACTGCCGAATTCTTGTTGATAGGATCAGCACTTTGATCTAGTCTGTCCGCGTCAGATGTGATGCCCCGTTTTCAGCAATTCTATAGTCCTTCACATTCCAATCCCAATCAGCATTCACATCCATCTGGTCCACCACAAATGTACAATCTGAGTCTGGCCATCAAGGCTGAGACCAACGTTATGGCTAGATCAACAGACCCTGCCTGTAAATTCTGTGCTGGTCATGGGCATTTTGCAAAGAATTGTCCTACCTGCGTGGAGTACCTCAATGCAGGGAAAAAAAGTGCTTCACCCTTACCACCCTCATCATCCTTGTCCGCTCCAATCTCAGTCAGCACTAGCAATTCTTCCTCTCCATTACATAGCACTCTTTGAAACCCTAACAGCACATCTACTACTCAATCCGGTCCTGGTCGGTTCGTGTCCGATCTGGACAATGCGCCTACAAATGCACTGAGTAACATCCCCCCACGAGTACCTGGAACTAACCAGAATTTCTCTCCATCCACACAGTACAAATATTCCTTTCCCCTCAAAGACGAGGCTGCTCCAAAACAAGGCTTGGACCAAGTCCTGGACACTAATGTTCCAGTTCTGGTCAAAGCTCTCTTCGTGGTCTCGCCAGAATTTCGAAAACAATTTCGTGAACTTACTACTGTGAAACGAATTGCTAACCTACCCTCGACTCATACTGCATAGATTAATGAGTTGTCCGGTAATGACTGCGTGTTCGCACGTAGGACTGGAACATGAATAATGTGCAATGAAGATGGACTCATTGTCGCACATCACAGTCTACCCCTTAGAGCGATCAAAGCTAAGGTTGGCGATACAGGTTGGACCATTCGTGATGTTCTAGATTCTGGTTCCAAGGTTATCGCTATGCCTCACCGGATCTGGGAACAGCTCAGACTACCAATCCGATCTAACCAGACGATGAAGATGTCCTCTGCTAATAGTAGCATGGACAGTACAATCAGTGTTCTCGAAAACCTTGCACTTGATTTCGGTGAAGGCAAAGTCATACTACAGATCCAAATCTTGGCCTGTGCTAACTTTGATCTACTACTGGGTCAACCTTTCCATTGTCTAATGAGTGCTTACACAGAAGATTTTCCAGACAGTTCCCAGATGATCACTCTTTGTGACCCTAATATGGACAAGCAGTATACTCTGCCTATGAAACCATGGTCTGAAGGTTGTCCACATTGTCGAGACTGTTTACAGTGTACTAGCCATCAGTCTGTTTTGGAGATGGGTTTTTAGATTTCGATGATCTGCTCAATGGCTGGGGAGATATCAGTAACACTTCCATTGCATCTTTTCTGTTCAATATGCATTTGCCTTCACTTTTGCCACGTTACTTGTTTTTATCCTCGACACAGTCCGTTTTCAATCCAGATGCGCTTGCCGCCCTTTCTTCAGTTTATTCTGATGATCTCTCTTTGCATGTGTTGGCTTATAAGCCTGTCACAAAGAAAGTTCAGTCCATTGTGGCTCCAGTTGACAAGGAGTATCAGATTACCTGTTCTCTTCCAGACAATCCACTCGCTGGACTACGTTCTTTATCTATGTATCCTCTTGACTTCGTTCCTGGTGTTCGTTTTACACAGGAATGCACTGACAAACTAGATCTCAATCCCACAAACTGGCTATGGCCAGAGGAAGTCAAGCTCATACACTGGCTCCTTCTCGAACATGAAATGGCTTTCGCTTGGATTCCTACCGAGTGAGGTCGCCTCGACGAAAGATACTTCCCCCCTGTAAAGATTCCGACTGTCTCTCATATCCCTTGGGCACTTCACAACATCCCATCCCTCCTTCCATGTGGGCTGGTGCGATCCAGATTATTAAAGACTAGATTACGTCCAATGTCTACAAACTGTCTACTGCAGCATTCTGATCTTGATGGTTCTGCGTGTTTAAACAGGACGGCAAATCACTTCGACTCATACATGATCTCCAACCCCTTAATGCAGTTACTATCTGGGACTCATCCACGCCGCCATTCGTGGAACACTTTGCAGAGTCTTTCGCAGGATATGCCATTTACAGGATGATGGATTTATTCGCCAGCTATGATCAGCGCCCACTACATCCCAAATCTCACAACCTCACGACTTTCAATAGTCCGATGGGTCCTCATTGTCTCACCACCATTCCTATGGGATACACAAATGTGGTCCAAATCTATCAAGCAGACATGTCGTTCGTTCTTCAGGATGAAATCTCTCAACATACCTACCCTTTCATCAATGACTTACCCATAAAATCTGTCACCATGTGTTATCAGAATCTGGACAGTTCATACGAGACCACTCCAGACAACCCAAACATCCATCAGTTCATTTGGGAACATTTACAGGTAGTCCACCGCATCTTGCAATGACTGCAAAATGTTGGCACAACAGTTTCAGCAAAGAAGTTCATGCTCGCCACACCGGACGCAACTGTCGTTGGACACAAATGCACTGCCAATGGTCATATTCCTCATGAGGACAAAATACAAAAGATTCATGACTGGCCTCCATGTCAAATGCTCACTCATGTGCGTAGTTTCTTGGGTGTTTGCGGTGTACTCTGCATTTTCATTCGTGATTTCACTTCTATTGCCCATCCTCTAGTCAATTTAACCAGGAAGGGTGTTCCTTTCAAATGGGAAGCATCCCAACAACTCGCGATGCAGCATCTTAAGGATGCTACTTGTCTTTTGCCCACTTTACATTGTCTGGACTATGAGTCCAGACTCGAAATCTTTCTTGCTGTCGATACCTCTCTCATCACTGTCAGTTACATCCTGTCTCAGGAAGGTGCCGATGGTAAGTGATATCCAAATCACTTTGGTTCTATCAGCCTTACAGAGGTTGAGAGCTGCTATTCACAAGCAAAATTGGAACTTTATAGACTATTTCGTGCTCTATGCACAGTCCACATTTTTATCTTCGGTGTTGCTAACTTCACAGTCGAAATGGATGCCAAATATGTGAAGGGTATGATTAATAACTCGGACCTCCAACCGAACGTGACCATTAACCGGTGGATCGCTGGTATCCTCCTTTTCAATTTTCGTCTCATTCATGTTCCTGCTACTTGTCATACTGGCACAGATGGACTATCCCATTGTCCTTGGTCCGATGACGATCTGCTTCCTGACAATGATTTCAAGGACTGGTTGGACAATGTATATTTCTTCTCCATTTTTCTCTTAAACAATCACTTTTCTTCATTATATTTGACTGCTTATGCTTCTAGGCTCATTTCACCCGCTACACATCATGCTTCAGTCCTGCTTACTGTGGACTTGGACTCAGTTCAAGACGAACCTGTCCTCCCTCAGTCTCCAAAAGCATTAGTGAAAGAGGATTGCATCACCTATATTTGCGAATTTTTACACATGCATACCTGTCCCCCTGACCTATCTGACGCCAACTACACTTCCTTCATCAATTCTGCTATGCGCTTCTTCCTTCTCCATGACTCGCTTTACCGTCGTGAACCTCATGGTTGTCATCAGCTAGTAGTACCTATGGAATGCCATTATGGACTGATCAGGGAGGCACACAATAGCCTCGGACACAAAGGTGTCTTCTCAGTCCAGACCTGGTTGCTCCAACGGTTCTGGTGGCCAATGTTGGTTGATGATGTCAAGTGGTACATCTGATCCAGCCACAAATGCCAGATCTGTCAAACACAGAAGTTCCATATATCCCCTACCATCCCCATGATTGGTGGTTTATTTCACAAAGTTTACATTGACACTATGGTCATGCCACGATCAGGTGGTTACTGCTTCATCGTACATGTCCGATAAGCACTCATTGCATATCCAGAGTGGTGTATGTTACGATCCAAAAATGCGACTGCACTCGCTTCTTTTATTTTCGAAGACATCCTCTGTCATTGGGGTGCTGTATCTGAGATTGTAACTGACAATGGTTCTGCCTTCCTCCAAGCTCTAGACATCCTCACTTCGCGATATCACATTCGCCATATCTGAATCTCCCCTTACAACTCTCAGGCAAATGGCATGGTTGAACGGTGTCACTTTGATGTCCAGGAGGCCATCATTAAAACCACCCTGGGAGGGGGGATTCACTGGCCAGCAACAGCTCACTCTGTTTTCTGGGCAGAGTGCATCACTATTCTTAAATCGACCAGTCTCTCACCGTACTTCATGGTACATGGTGTTGAACCACTCTTTCCATTTGATCTTGCAGAAGCTATGTTTCTCGTCCCCGCACTGGAATCTGATCCAGTTTCTAGATCTGCTTTAATCGCTTGGCGAGCCTCTCAGCTCCAGAAGCGACAAGAAGATATCAACAGTATGCAACAGCGCATACTACAGTTGCATTTCACATCCATCAAACAGTTCGAGGTGCAATTCAAATATAGGATTTGAACTACTGAGTATAGTTCTGGCGATCTCATTTTGGTCCAGAATACTCAGATTGAAAAAGAGTTAAATGAAAAGAGGAAACCAAGGTACTTAGGTCCAATGGTAGTTCTTTGCCAAACTATTGGAGGATCGTACCTACTGGCAGAGTTGGACGGTGCCATCTCTAAGTTGCGGTATGCGACCTTTCGCCTGCTACCCTACTTTTCAAGGACGAAGATCGTGATTCTGGTTACTAATTTGACTGGACTGATTGATAAAGAAATTGACGAATTTGAAGCCAAAGATGATGTCGAACACGATGATGACAAGACAGAGGACATGGTCTTCAAAGACTAAGTCCCCCCCGACCCCTAAAAATATAGTTTCCTCGTATTAGTTCTATCCCGTGCTTAGACTGGTGACCTCCGTTTCATCCTGGTTTTTGTCCAGTGTCTCTGATATCACATAAAAACATCACTAAACTGAAAAACAAACAAACTCTCTACTATACAATCTCTCATTCCGATCAATCAGAAAACAGTCCTAACAAACATATCATGAAAAGTTTCTCTCCATCTCTACATACTGTTTCATTTGAATGTGCCATAATTCTGAAAGCGCACGTTGTGGCTACTTTGGCAGCCATCTCCGCCATCTCTGCCTCCATCACCTTCATTCAAGCTTGCAACGACAGGAGTACCACCTCCAGGTGGGTGGCCACCCGGATGGCGTTCTCCTTGGGTGTCATGTGCCCTGGCTTCCTCGCCATTGGCCTAGCCTTCAGCGCCTCCTTCTCCTTCTCCGTCTCAGCCTCCTCATCGCTGTCGATGATCTCAATTTGGTTGTGCACAGGCGGTGCAGCGCATTGATGCAGTCAGACTGCTCAGTCCAGTTAGCTCAGTCCGAATGCGAACAATATGAACAACATACCTGGGGCCTTGTCTTTGCCCTTGCCCTTGCTCCCTTCTAGAGCACCCCCCTCCTACCTCTTTGGCCTTCTGTGGCCCAACGACTTGTTGCGTCACGCTTTGACGTGCTTGCATCAGAAACATGTCTGATCAATGGGTCCAATGCAAGGCTCACATGCCTTGCAACACCCATCGCACCTCTTGTCATGGTCAACGATGATTTCCTCAGGGGTGACCCTCTTCGTGGGCCACACACGCAACTCGCTTTCATCTTCGTCTTCACCACTGTCCTTCACCATCATTCTTGCTCGCTGAAATTTGTTAGCCAGATAGACAGACTGCAGTGCCGGCTTACTCACCTTGCTTGGACAGCACATCTGCATGCCCTCGCCAACCTCCTCGATCCAACCACCCACCTCTGTGCTCTCAGCTGAAACGGACGCCGCCGCTGTCACCCCTCGTCCGGTCACACTGGTCTCATCATCCACTGACGATGCTTGCACCTACCCCATGATCGCACGTTCTTCTTCTTCTTCAGCCTGGCGGTGTCGCACCTCCTCTTCCTCCTCTTGTTGGTGTCGGGCCTCTGCTGCTTCGGCTTCCTCATGTTGTGCCTTTGCCTCCATGCACCATCACTCAGCGACTGGCCCTACGTCTCGCATGCACTGGACAGCCCAGCTGTCAACCAGGACCTCCATGCTGTGCTTGCATGCCATTCGCAGGCATGCATGTACTTGTGTCTACAGGGACAGTTAGCTCGTGTACAGTGATAGGAACAAACTACTCACCAGCACCACATCCTACTCCACCACCCACATCTCCTGCTCTTCATGCAAGGTCTCCTTGTCATCCGGTACAGTCTGGGCGACATTGACAATGTGGATGTTTGTGTTTTTCAGAGCTTGAGTGGCGAGGGCTTTCAGACTGGTTGTGTCCATGGGTTGGGAGAGCATGAGAATGTCGTCGATAGCAGACATGGCGATAGTGGTATGTGAATGGTGTAGATGGTGATTGTAAGAAGAAGATGGACTTGGCCACTTTCGCATTTTCATAGTGTCCCGTGGTTCAAACTCAGCGCATCACGTGACTGACTGGGGACAGTCAGTATCCAAGTCCCCCTTGGATGTAGGAGCTCGTCGCTCTCTACATTTACAGACCAGTTTCTTGCATCAGTTCAGATTCTTGTATAGATACCATCCCTCGTGTTCAAGATGTCCATCGTGTCTCATGTCAGTCCAATGTCGGTCCATTTCTATCTGTGCATAGTTCGTCAGTCCGAGTCTGATTGACAGTCCACTTTTCAGTCCTGTTCATAGTCTGAGTTTAGACACGATCTTTTATTTTCTTATTTTCTTCGACATCTGTTACTTCGAACAAGTCATAAGTCACCTTTCTGTCACAGTCACATCAGTCACAGATTGGACAGTATTCCATTTGGACTACAAATATTCATTGACAATTTCATATGGGCCTTTGACTTGATCTTGTGGCGTCCTTTGACAGGACCACATGTTTCTACACAGTACTGGGAAAATGCCTGGACTATAAAGACTTGTATCATACATTTGAATAAATGACTTATTGGGTTTCACTTTGTTTTTCAGTTTCCATTCGAGTCCCTCTCCATTCATATCCTTGCCACTGTTTCGCCCATTTGTCTCTTTGCCATTTGCCCTTCGATCTATCGCTGTTTGTTCATCCTTTGTAGTCCGATATTTCGGACCATTCATTGACAGTCCAGACTATGCCGGACTGGTCTATTCCAAGCAAGGACTATTGTCTTAGCTACCCCTTCTATCTTGGTTGCCTTGGGAATCCCTGGGATGAGCTTATACTCGCTCCCCTCATTTAGCTCGACTTCACCATTTGCCTTGGTGGTCAGCACCCACACACTTATCATCTTTCTTACAATGCTTCTCTCTTATTGACCTATCAAGAGACAGCTGTTATGACCGTCTATGGTTCGTAGACTTCACTGTCAAAGGTGCACCTTGGGGAGGTACTCACGAAGAGACGCAATGTCCCAAGTGCAAGGGGTTCTGCCTGTGGCAGCAAGGGTTCCCTACGACGAGTCGTAAGGACGAGGTAACACTCTACTGGTGATACCCGGAGGGTTCCTAGAGTCGACGGTCGACGACTGCTAGGCTAGGTCAAGGGGATCAGGCTACTGCAGTAGTGATCGAGCTTAGAGGTCTAGGCATGAGAGCATGAAGAGGATAGAATACTAAGACTAAGCTGGGGAATACATGGCTGCAGAGGCAGATATATATACATTGGAGGAAGTGGATGACTAAGTAGATTAGTCACAATGACTAATTGGTATTAGTGAGCATGACAAAGCAATGGCGCAATAAGAAGTCTGAATGATGCAAGAATGGCGCCATCGCTGACAAAGTGTTACTAAAAGGAGATGATAAAATGGTTTGATGACTAATCGCATGGATATTAGAAGGAAACGATTAGTCAAGAGAAAGTCACCAGTTGGGACTCGAACCCAAGGTCTGGTGTGTACACGGGTAAGTGTAGGAAAAAGTGTAAGGGAAAGCATATGATCGTAACAACAGCTACACACAGTCCCAACTTCTCCCGACCACCACCTGACGTGATTGAAGCCGAAGAAGAATATGAAGTTGATTGAAGCCGAAGAAGAATATGAAGTTGATTGGATCATCGGTCACAGAGGGACTGGCAACCATCGTAGGTACCTAACTGCATGGAAAGGGTATCCATCGTCAGAAAACACCTGGGAACCCAAAGCAAATCTGAAACACGCTCAATCTATCCTCCGCTCCTACAAAAGATCCCAGGCTCTTTAAATAATCCAGACATGCCTCGAACATCCCAAGCTCTCGCCTCTCGTCACCGAAAAACCCCTTCGGAAGTTGCACAGCAATTCGAAATTTACCTTATCATTAGCATCTTGACCATTATCTTCATCGTACTATTCATCACCATTGGACTAGTCATCGGTTTTAGCCACTCCTCCTAACACTTCCCCTCAAGTAAACTCTTTGAGAAGTCGGTCTCTTCGTGAGTATTGCCTCAAAGCAGTCCCAAGACCCAAAGAAAAGTGTTCCAAAACTCTCTGCCGATGTCGTCTTCATCCTCCACCCAATCTTCCCCCATCTACGATTCATTCCTTGAAACGCATTTTGTTGACACCCAAATTTTACCCCAGGAACACGCTCTCCTACTCTACACTGCCATCCTTGAAAACCCAGCCTGTTTTGTTGACCTTTCCCAACTCCCTCTCTATGAAGAAGACCTTCTGGCTCAATGTCTTGTTCGTATATTTCGTGACCTTGTTCATATTCAGCGGCTACAGACAGCTGCTTCTCCTTTGGATATACTCCCATCATTCGCCTTTTCTAGGAACCTTTCCCTTAGTCACACCATCCGCCAAACCCTCCTTGCTCTTCACGCCTATGGACTTCACAACTATACTAGATGCATAGAACTGTCCATCATTGGCCCCACTTTTCATCCCATATATCTAGCCATGGCCCTGGAAGAGTGGCAAGAATACCATTCGAAACTCGAACAAATCATTTCCTGGTGATCCTCACTACCAGTTCCCGCACCTACTACGTCCACACAATCCCTGGTTGATAGAATTTCCTCCAGACCACCCACTCCTGCCACCGATGACCCACTCCCAATCTCTGATGAAGGGGATCCTGATGAAGACGCCCTGGAGTTGGTATGCAGTTATTATTTTCGGCTCTCTGATGGCAAACAGATCTTATCTGCGCCCACTCACTCTCTCCTATCTCCCTTACGTCACCGACATGCCACTACCTCCATCGAGTGTTTTCATTGCCATGAGAATGGCCATTTTAGGGAGGACTGCCCTCGTTATCAATGTTCCAGCTGCCACGTATTCGCCCCCAGGCATGCCTGTATCTCATGTCTATCCATGCAATGCGATCTTTGTCTCCGCTGGGGACATACCTCCAGATACTGCCCGAGATGCATCTGTGGAACATGTCATCAGCCTGGACGCATCGCTAGAGATTGTCCTTTTGAAATTTTATCCCCAGACCAGGCATCCTTTGTTTTCACAGGAAGTGTCGCCCACAATGGACTTGGTGCTTGAACCTGGGGTTCAAGTATATGAAGGGGGTAATGTTATGATTTCATACTTTTATTGATGTCTGTTTCTTCTTTCTGTCTGATTTATTGTCCGCCAATGGCACAGTAGACCCACTTATGTCTATAAATACTCACTTCTCACCCTCATCCCCACTTCTTGGAACTTAACTCTCTTGTAACCCATTTATCCTGTCGATTCACCTTCTGACTCTTCTTTTCCATATGACAGGACCTCTTTCAATTAACCTTCATCAGCTTATCTCATTCTATTCTCTTCCATACTGATGAAGGTACATTGAGTCAGAATACTTCTCTCAGACTCGTACCTCCTCTGGCCGATTCTCTTACGTCAGCCACGTTTCCCCTATTCCTTGCACTTCTAGATGATTCTCTAGCCTTCCATGCTTAGTCATCATTTAGTATTTATACCCAGATGAGCCCTGTAGTCCTCACTTTTGATCTGTGCAATACATGTTGATCATCGTCCTAAGAGTGATTCTCTTAGTTCTCGACTAAACACTCTGTTTACTGTCCAATCGATAGTCAGATAGACTACGATCCCTCAATCTTCGTCCCTTGAGACTAGTGGTAGTGTGTGACTCTTCGTGAGGTCCTCGCACTAGTTCTCATTTAGTGCTCTTGGACATTGAAAGATGTCCTGCATAACACTTTGTGAGGAAGGTATCGATCTCAGCTTTTCCTTGGACTAGGGCAGTGATTTCTCGGGTTGCCCAGTCTTTTTGGAGTTCGAGTCAGAATAGACCTTCTATCTCACTCTGAAGAATAGTCCAATTGGTTAGAGTGGATGAGTCCTTGGCAAGTTTCTCTAGTTCAGATTCTGTGAAGTAAGTACCTCTGGTGCCTTTGAGTCGAGATAGAATTGCGTATGCCCAATTCTTTCCATGGGGTGCGGTTTCTCTGTCATGGGTGGTTAAGAACTGTTGTGGGTTACAGTCCATCCATGCTTTCATTTTAATCCACCATTTTTCAAACATGGACTTTGATCCTGAGTAATTGCTGGGGTCAGCAAAGATTTCAACCTTTCCTGAGCTGTTAGATCCAGCTCCTGCCATGGACGGGTTAGGTCCTGCGAATCCTAATAGATCGCGTAGACATTGGTCTGACTCATTGATTTGCTCCCTTGCTTCTTGGAGCTGAGTGTTTGCATGTGCTAGTGCTTCTGCTAGTGTGTCTCTTTGTTCTTCTAGGCGTGTGCATCGCTCACTGGCGGCGACGCTGATTTATTTGGTTGAGTGGAAGCAAGTCAGAAGCTCGTTCCATTGTTCGACGGTAATTTGGGCCATATTGTGGATATTGTATTGGTTGGCCTATGTGTTGTCTGTAGAGTGCGCAGACAATTTCCAGGTATGCGCTGATCACTACATGGAGTGTTCTTCTGTCTGGGGCTACGAAGAGTATGTTGTCATGGTATTTGACTTCGTAAGTGTTGTTTGCATCCAGAAAGTTTCTTGTGTTTGGCATAACCGTAGTTTGGTTTATGCTTGGTTACTTGTATAGCGACTCCTGTTGCATATGGGAGGTTATAGTCGTTCAACGACTGTGATGATGGTGGTGAGCCAATAATAAGTGCCTATGATGAAGAACTGGGAGAGAGGTGAACGACGACGATAGATTGCGAGGTATTGGATGGGAGCAGTCGATGGGCTTGGCTTGTGTCTCTTTGCAACAAGTTGCAAGTGTATGGGGTTAATCACCAAGTGTCGTTGTTGTTGTCCCAAGCAGTGTTAACTGCCTCTGAGTAGTGGTAGTCGGGTTCATGTATCTCCATTGGGGAAACAATTCCAAATTTATGCTTTCCTAGGATAAGGAGAAGCAGTCTTCAATCGTGAACTTTCTTGAGGATGTACCAGATGAGTAATCCAGTAGCAATGATAAAGACATCAAGAAGGTTGACCGAGAGAATCATTGGTTTGGGTGGAAGCATTATCAGGTAGGTGAAGTGGTGCTGGCTCATATGATGAACGTCTTTGTCTCTGTGACATTGGGTTTGTGGGGTGGCCTGATAAAGTTCTGTATGCAGGCTGCGGTATGTCGTAATCAGAGTTCTGTCCGATATGACTAATCTGTGTGGCTCATACTCTTACTGGTCGTGGAGAAGAGTCTGACGAGGTGATATCTTGTGAGTCATGGTCTGTTGCGACGGCTGTTGTAGTTGCTGAGTCCAAGGAGCTCTCAGTTCCTTGACTTGGTCATTGTATGCATGGACGGGCTCTCTGCCTTTGTGTTTGGCATAATGGATGTTGTTGGTAGTCACCTTCTAAGGTGGGTGCTCCATTGCTTGATGCTAGCTATTGATGTCCTATGGCGGGGATAGTGCTCGTCTGTGGTGCAGCTGTGATAGGGGTAGTGGGAGGACTCAATACTCCATGAGTATTAGTCACACTTGTTCCACTCTGTTGTGTGTTGTTGTGGGCTGTTGTAGTGGTTGAACCGGCAGCAGTTGCTAGGTTCCTAAATGCTGGTGTTCTTCTGATAACATTAGGTGCGAATGGAAGAACCTGTATTACTCTTGTGTCTCTAACTATCTATACAGTAACGAGTAGGCTTCCATAGAAGGGTCTTAGGTTGAAGGTAATGATGGCGAGTAAGAAGAGGAGGATGAGGGTGAAGTAGGCAGTGCCATGGATAGGGTTGAGGGATAGGATGAGGTTGACGAGGGTTGGGAATGGGATTTCCCTGGTGAATTCGCAGAAGCAGCAGGTTCCTGGCTCCATGTGCAAATATTTGACGCCAAATGTTGACCTATCTCTTGACAATTCTTCTTTGTTCCTGCTCCTGCTGTATACCCAATTGAATTCCCTCACGTATGATCTGCACGATGTCCAGGTTATGAAGAGCAGTACCTCGAACTTGCACGAGAGTGTCTTCAGATGAAGCAGAGGGAGTAGATGGGTTATTGATATCAAGGAGGGTTGTGTGCTGTTGTTCATACAATTCTTGATGATGACGTTGGTAGGTGAGGGTTTCTCATATTGGTGCCCAGTTGATCTCAGTCTCAAGCAGCGTTGGACTGTGCTGTATGGGTGAACCTTTCCAGTTGTAGACCAACAGTGACCTCAGATAGTAGGTTCGTTCTGGTTAAAAGGGAGGGTGGCCAACCTCATGCTTCAGTAATTTACTATAGCGGGAGCAGGTATAACCACATTACCCTGATCTCTTAATCTGCTCTGAATGCAATACCTAGTGCGACTGGTATCTTGCTGTCCTCCTACTGCACTCAAAAGTGACAGGGGGTTGCCTTATTCATGCTCTTCTTCTTTGATATATCAGGCAGCAAAGGAGCCGTCAATAACCAAGTCATAGTCTGGGAGTGAAGACACTACAGGTGGGAGGGTAGTAGTGCTTCGGCTCGGGGGAAGTAAAAGCCTACTGGCAATATGCTATTCAGATGTGTATGGGTTAGACTTGTGCTGCGCATCAAGCGGTGTTCTGCAGGGGGTAGAAGTTGAGAGTTCAAGAGGGTAGCTAGTCCTGTCAAAGAGGAGGGTAGGAAGTCAGTGTGTTCAGGTGAGTAGGAAGCTTCCTAGCCGGTTACAATAGTGCCAGACAAGGATCCTGCAGGTCTGCAACACCAGACGTATAGTCAATGGCGAAGGGGTGAGTAGTTGTGAAGTCTTGTTCTAGTGAAATGACTTACCCAATTAAGTGCAGCTGCTACTAGACAAGCAGAGCGGATGCCAGTAACTTGATAAGGGACCTTGCTGAACATTGGCTAGAGGAGTGGAAGGGACCTCAGGCATTGTGAAGTGACAAGGCAAAATCTCCAAGGGAGGACAAGACTGAGGTCTTGGCTCCATTGGGGGTGTGTCTTATATACTGTTCTACTGTGTGTACATGTTTGGCATGATGGGAAACCCATAAGTAGTAAGTATGGCATAAAGAAATAGAAGCTATGCAATAAATAATAGTCTATGGGTATCCACATACATATAAGGTTAACCCAGGGTTGAGGGTAACTGCATATGGGCATATTGCTGTGCATGGGCATAGGGTTGCTGATGGATCAGGGCCTAGGGTATTGCTATAAGCAGTAGGCCATGAGGTGTGATGTAGTGCGAATATGAAATAGCATATGAGAGAGCCTTAGACGAGGAGCTGAGGTATAGCCTTGCGGCTGTGCGAGGCTGTGGGCCATGAGGCTGCATCGTGTAGGGGCATGAGTCATGATGAGGGCGTTATGTGATTGGATGATGAATGTCCCAGTTTGATCCTAGGGGGTTCCTTGTTGATCTGAAGGATTCTATATTGATCCTTGGGGAATGAGGCAATTGTGAGGCATGGCATGAGGCATCATGGCCGAGGCTAGGCCGGGGCTGTGTTCGTGATGTCATGGCTTATGTGAGCGGGGCTAGACCCTGCTTAGTCATCGTGGCTGTGTCATGCTGAGTGTCGTGTAGAGGGCGAGCAAGTGGCTGTGGGGATGTCGGATGAAGGCAGAAAAATAAGGAAAAATAAGGACAAATAAGGACAAATAAGGCCGATGTTGACAAGGCCAAATGGTGTCCAAATAAGACCAAATAGGGCTCAAATAGAGTGGGAGATAGAGATCGTAATACCTTCAACCCATGTTCTATAGGTTCATTTCAGTTCAATGGCTAACCAACCACAGGTTTTCCTTATGCTTCTTTGAGGTACTCAAAATGTGCCTAAATTTGATGGCAAAACATCATCCCAGCTCCCTTAGTACCTGGAAGATATTGAGTAACTCGGTGACCAAGCTGGACTTGATGAGACTAGTAAGGTCAAAGCAGCTATCTGATATGTGGATCTTGAAGAATCTGAAGTATGGGAAACATTACTGGAAGTGGTAGCCAATCCTGCCAATTGGGATACATTTGTTGAAGTAGTCAAGAAACTCTATCTGAGATATGAAGGTAGTACCCAATATCATCGTGCTGACATCCAGTACCTCATTGAGGACTACCATAAGAAGCAGATGCATAATCAGGATGACCTGGGTGAATATACTAGGAAGTTCATGAAAGTATCTGTGCTCTTGATCACTAACCAGAAGCTCTCTGAAATGGAGTGAAATATGATTTTCTTGATAGGTTTTCTAGCATTTTTATAGGATTGCATATGTCATTGTCTTGCAATTGTTAAACCGGATATCCATCCTGACGATCTGTACCCAATGTATGACATCATCAGTGCTGCCAAATTCTTGTTGACCGGATCAGCACTAAGATCTAGTCTGTCTGTGTCTGACATGATGCCCTGTTTCCAGCAATCCTACAGTCCTCCTTCCTGTTCCCATCCTCATTCTCATCAGCATTTGCATCCATCCAGTCCACCACAATCATATAATCTAAGTCTGGCAGTCAAAACCGAGATCAATATTATGGCTAGATTGATGGACCCAGCCTGTAGATTCTGTGGTGGTCCTGGTCACTTTGCCAAAAATTGTCCAATCTGCACAGAGTACCTCAACATGGGGAAAATTACTAGAGGAAAGGATAATTGCGTTTATATGCTAGACGGATCTGACATACCTTGAGTGCCAGGAGGCAGACACCTCAAGGACAGTATTGACTATGCTCATTCATCCAGACAGCTGAATACAACCTCCACTTCTATGAATGCATCTTCTACAGGATTCACTAGGGATGCGCCTCCACGTCTCACTGCCGGTATCCTGTCTACCATGTACCCTGCTACTCCAGCAATCCTTGACATTGATTCCTCTACTTTTTATGCATCTGAACTGAGTCCAGATTTGGACTCCACTCCTGTAGCTGCCAATGAAGAATTCCAACCATATCTTGTCCAGGCATGGGCTACTTTTCAGGTGGACAAAGTGTCCAAAGAGAAGGGAAAACAAGTTTGATTTGACAATGTTCAGGTACTGCCACATAAGAAACCAGATTATTGCATGATAGCAGTGTCTGAAGAACTTCTGTCCCCAGAGCTCCAGCAGACTACATGAAGCACATCACCCTTACCATTTACATTACCCTTGTCTGCTTTGATTACAGCAAATGCTAGTGACTTGTCTCCTCCATTATGTAGCGCCTTTTGAAATCCTAACAGCATATCTACTCAGTCTGGTCCTAGTCATTTTGTGTCCAATCTGGACAATGCACCTTCAGGCACATTGAGTAACATCCCTCCATGAGTATCTAACACTAACCAGAACTTCCCTCCATCCATGCAGTACAAATATTCCTTCCCTCTCGAAGA
>JBBPKV010000285.1:0-16801 GCA_038089455.1 Tylopilus cf. leucomycelinus
CATGCAACATAATTATGAAATCTACGACTGTGAACTCCTAGCCATCATTCGCACCCTCAAAGCATGGCATCATTATCTCATCAGCTCCTCACACCCTGTTCAGGTCTTCACCAACCATAAAAATCACACATACTTCAGACAACCCAAAAGCCTGAATCACCGGCAAGCCCACTGGCTTCTTGACATTGCTGACTTCAATTTGAAGTTCTCCCATATCCCTGGCAAGGACTTGACTGTCCCTGACGCCCTCTCATGTCGTGCGGACCACTATCCCACTGAAGATCATGACAACTGTTATGACCATCTAAGGTTCGTAGACTTTGCTGTCAAAGGTGCACCTTGGGGAGGTACTCACGAAGAGATGTAATGTCCCAAGTGCAAGGGCTCTGCCTGTGGCAGCAAGGATTCCCTACGACAAGTCGTAAGGACGAGGTAACACTCTACTGGTGCTACCTGGAGGGTTCCTAGAGTCGACGGTCGACGACTACTAGGCAAGGTCAAGGAGATCAAGCTACCGTAGTAGTGATCGAGCTTAGAGATCAAGGCGTGAGAGCGTAGAGAAGATGGATTCTAAGACTAACCTGAGGAATACATGGCTGCAGAGGCAGGTATATATACGTAGGAGAGGATGGATGACTAAGGAGGTTAGTCACAATGACTAATCGATATTAGTAAGTATTACAAAGCGATGGCACAATAAGAAGTCTGAATGATGCAAGAATGGCACCATCGCTGACTGAGCATTAGTAAGAGGAAATGACCAAGCGGGTAGTTAACTAATCATATGGATGTCAGAAGGAAGTGATTAGTCAAAAGAATGTCACCAGTTGGGACTTGAACCCAAGGTCTGGTGCGTACATGGGTAAATAAAAGGAAAAGTGTAGGGCAAAGCATACGATCGTAACAACAACCACAATGTCACACTCCTCCCTGAGTCACTCTTTGTCTGTCTCATTGATATCTCCCTTGCACAAGTCATCACCCAGGAGTCCAAATCTGACTCCATTTATCTTACCATGCTCTGTGCCCTCGAGGACAATATCCCCACTCCATTCCGCTTTCACCTCTCAGACTGGAAAGTCCTTGATAGCATCCTCACCTACTGTAACTGTGTTTACATTTCCCCTACCAGCACCCTTCATGGTGACATCCTCTGCTGCTGCCACGACCATGAAACTGCCAGTTATCCCAGCTTCCTCAAAACCTGCCAACTTGTATCTGCTGAATACTGGTGGCCAGGCCTTGCCCAATTTGTTCGCTGATACGTCGAAGGCTGTGCCATCTGCCAACAATCAAAAACCAACACACATCCCACCTTGTCACCTCTGATGCCCCTCTCCTCCTCCTGCTCTTGCCCCTTCCAGCAGATCTCCTACAATCTCATCATGGACCTTTCTCTATCCAGGGGCTTTGATTCCTTATTGGTTGTGGTAGACCATGGCCTTATGAAGGGGGTAATCCTTTGCCCCACCAATAAAACAGTCACCGCCGAAGGCATCGCAGCCTTCTTTTTCCTTAAGGTTTACACCTGATTCGGTCTCTATGATCAGATCATTTCTGACTGTGGCCCATAGTTCGCCACTCACTTTGCAAAGGAACTAGGAAGACTCCTAAACTACAACCTCACACTCTCATCCGCCTATCACCCACAGACCAACAGAGAAATGGAACGAGTAAATCAAGAACTTGAAACCTATCTCCAGATCAACTGCAGCAAGAACCCTACCTTATGGGCCGATTCCATTACACATGCGAAATTCACTCACAATCACTGCCTACACACCATCACCAGCAAGTTGCCATTCTTCCTCATGATAGGATATGAACCCATCTCCCTTCCCTCCATCCTCCCATCCTCATCCCTATCTGCAGTAGACAACCGCATTCGAATACTCTCCATAGCAAGGAACAAAGCTCTAGCTGCCCATGAACTCACCCGACAAATCATGGCCTCTAGAACATGGGGCAAGTTCACTCCTTTCTCCCTTGGTGATAAGGTTTGGCTAGAAGCCAAGAATCTGAAACACTACCTCATGGACTCAAAGTTCGCACCAAAAAGAGAAGGACTCTTCCTTATTGAAAAGGTCCTATCTCCTGTCTCATACAAACTCCAACTCCCAAAGACATGGAAAATTCATCTGGTCTTCCACATCTCCCTCTTATCACCCTATTGCAAAAACAGCATATATAGGCCCAATTTCCCAAAACCCCCTTCATCACTTATAGACAGCGAAGAAGAATACGAAGCAGAGAGGATATTAAAACACAAGATCCAAAAAGGGATTTCTTCTTTTCTTATCCACTGAAAGGGATACACTGCCGAGGAAGACTCTTGGGAACCAGAATCTAACCTCTGCCACTCCGCCACTCTTCTAAAAGGATATAAGAGTCGTTTCCCCTCTGTCTTTCCTTCATCCTCCTCTCAAAACACAAACCACCCCCATTGCCGCTAAGAAATTTCTTCTAGTCTCTTAACCATTTACCATTGACACTTTAAATCTTTGTCTATCCATGTCTTTGCTTTCTATTACAGAATCGTCCATTACTCCCACTATTCCTCCTCACTCATTGTCTCCCACATTGTCCATTATTGCCAACCCAGGATGGGACAGGGACACCATCCCTGTACCTCTCCCACGAGTCCATACCATCCACCCAGGTCTCTCTATCTCTGTTAACCTCCCAGCCACCACCCATTGCTTCAAAGATAACATCCCTGTGTTACAATTTTTACCCCTATTTCTATCCTTACCTAAGCCAGCCACTGACTAAGCATCTACTTTCCTGATCATGTGACCTGTAGCACATGACTGTGCAATTTTGTTACTCTTTCAGCTATAGAACTCAGCAGAACCTTCTAGAACATTCAGACTTCTTATCACTGGCTAGGCCTTGTTTCTCTTTTAGTAATTCCTTATCTCACATAGCATGGTCTGTGCACACCACCCATACCTATATAAACCCTCACCCTTTGCCTGTACCTGCTAGTCGAATCCATTTGTATCATTTGTGGTTGCTCCTTGTGTGCCATTGAGAACAAGTGTGACTTCTTGTCCCACTACCTCTTACTCGCTACCTTGCACTCTCGACCCCTGTACCTAGTGCTGTACACACATAGTCCCTTGTGTCTGTGAGAACCACAACACTTGGATTCGACTATATAGACACTGCCTAGACTCTAGGGCTAAGGCGTCACTCAAGCCGTTGCTGAAGATTTCATTTTCATACCCCCTTGCACCATTTGGAGGAGCCCCTCAGAAGGGCAGTATTTGTATCGCTAGATAGCCTTCCACCTCCTCCTCTTTGGGAGTGATTAGTCCACATCAGGGTTGAGCCTAATTTGCGAAGAGTAACCAGGAACAATAGCTGTTGCTGCCCGGGCTGAGCTTATATCATTGTGTTAGTCCCCTAAGTGATTAGGGAGGTAGAGCATCAGTTATACGCTCTAGTATAGTTTTTTAGTTGCTGAGCTGGAGGCACTCAAGCAGACAATTGCCCTCATAGCAGTTTTTTGTATCACCTCACTCTTTACCGATTTGGTAGAGCAGCCAATGAGGCTAGACCAAGACATTGACAGGGTGATAGAAGACATCACACAAGTTGCACATGATATCGAAAGTACTATTGAACAAGGAGAAAGAAGACGCAGATTCCCACAGCAGCTTCTTAAAAAAAGAAATAGTTTCTAATCGTTGAATGTGCCTGCACTGCACACAAGCCCCTGAATACCTCCTCGTCTTCATTCACTATTACCTACAACTCCTCCACTGTTACCACCTCCACTCCCACTCCAAATCTTTTCTTCGTACCCACGTGTGTAGATTGCCTAGAGTCTGATTGGAAGATATCGGACAGTAAGCATACATGCACTTACTGGGTATATGCAAATCATCATCTCTGCAACCAAAATAGCACTGGCTTTGAATGGAATTTTCTTCTATCATCTTTTTACTCTTTGATATCAATCTTCAGGCAACAATCGCCCTCTTGTTCTCTTTTGGCAGTTCAACTGTCAAGAAAATCATTTGCAGTTTGGTCTTTTTAGGCCACAAAAATTAGTTACCCCTAATGTAGAATATGTAGAGGGTATGCAGGACACTGCAGGAGGCTGGGCATCTTGGAACCAGAACTAGTCTTGATTGTGGAATAAAGTTTTTTCTTTAGTATATGAGCAGAACCTCCTCACCCTTAACCAAACTCCCACCATCACCAATCATGGCAACCAATATTGCCAACTTAATACAAGGAATGTGGGACTTAACCACAGATAGAACCCAAGAAGCAGCAAGCAAGATCATAGATCCCAGCAAATGGGATGAAGACCAAAAAACATGGAAATTTTGGTGGACCCAGTTAAACCTCTGGGTTGTCGCTCAAACATGGCAGAGTGACAAGATATGGTCTATTGCCATTCTATTGCGCTTCGAAGGAAAAGCTGAAATGTTCGCATATCTAACCCTAGAAAAGTACCTAAACAAGGAAGATGAAATCATAGATCTGAATGCCCAGAGGGCAGCAACCTACAGGGAGACCACGTGGCCAGCCTGAGAATGATGCTATCAAAACAATAGATCCATTGACACCTTTGTTCAAGAATTCAAGGTGCTTGTCCAAGAAGCAGATATTGCCAATGCACATGCTGTGGAGATGTTCTGCAAACAATTGGACTACAAAGTATACCATCATGTAGCCATGAATTGCAGAGTAACCCCTGGCAACTTCAAGGCTTGGTGTATCCATGCATTAGACATAGGCCAAGGCTTTGAACAGATAGCCTTGGAATGCAGTGCATCATGAGCCTCTCTTCATCCATGACCCACTTCCTCCTTCCCACATGCTGCTCCCTACCAACTGCATCCTCCGCAGCACTTCCAGGGGTCAAGACCCTTGTCTACCTCTGGATTTCAACAAACCTTTCCACCTTCATCTCTGCCAATCCCTTCTCCCCCTCAAAACTGCCATCCTTTCCCTGACAGCCACAAATGCTATGGTTGTCACCAAAAGGGTCACATCTGGCCAAATTGTCCCACCAATCCCAATGCTCACACCAGGGGAAGTTTCCCATAAAGACAAAGGGAACAATACATTTGGGAAGCAAATGAGGCAGGATATGTGGAGGTCCCTTCCTTTTTCCCATAGGAACAGATCCAGGATCCCAGACCTTCAAATCAAAGGATTTCTTCCCATAGAATGAACTACACAAATGAAGCGTACATGACTCAGGAAGCCGAAGCCTATTGGAGGGATAAGCTGTAAGTAGAAGTGGCTGAGAAGGTGGTTGAGGCTTTAAATGGAAACAGCCAGTAGTTGAAAAGAGCAACTGTCAGCTTGATTCATTTCTTAAATGTCATGATTCCAATTTTCCTGTTACAGACTTAGCTGTACAAATATGTAACCTGGCCACTATCTGAAAGGGCATCCCCACTTGTGGTGCAGCACCAGATACATAACATAGTGTGCTTAATTCCCTGATGCAACAGATCCAAAAAACCCCTTTACAAGCACCCAGACTGTGACAGAGTGCTATGATCCAGGATGAACTAGAAGTCTCTACATGAGTCACATACCTAGTTGGAGTTAATTGGTATCAAATGATACTTAAGGCCCTTCTAGACTCAGGAGCTTCGAACACATTCATAGATCTAGACTTTTGTTGAAAGAAGGGGATACCTTTTCTTCCTCTTGCTTTTCCCTTTGGGATAACCAATGCTAATGGCACTTGAAGTTCCATTGGGCAAATTACGCATTATATCCCTTTGATCCTTACTGTAAACGGATATAGTGAACCCGTTGATGTACTTGTATCCAAAATAGGATCTTATTAGCTCATTATAGGTTATGACTGGCTATACCAACATAACCCCTAAATCAACTGGGTCCAAAAACATATTCACTTTGGACACTGTACCCCTTACTGCAACATGCTCACTTTGTGCACAAAAAAAGGACTTTTTGTTAACAGGCACAACCAAGTCTACTCTCATTTACCCCCTTGTCCCCTGTACATCCAAACACGACAACTTCATCTAGTGCCTGGCCTAGAAGAAAAGGTACCAGAGGTCTACCATGAATTCTTGGACATCTTTTCTAAAAATGAAGCACAATGGATGCCAGAGCGAAAACTGTGGGATCATGCAATTGATTTGAAACCCAAGTTCACACCTAAAAAGAGATGCATTATTCCCCTATCAGACGAAGAAATGGAAGAAGTCTGAACCTTTCTAGATAAAGAATTAGCCAAGGGATATATTCGACCTTTGAAATCCCCTCAAACATCCCCTGTATTCTTTATACTGAAAAAGGATGGAAAAAAGCATCTCATTATGGACTATCATTACCTCAACTCAGGAACCATTAAAAACTCATACCCACTTCCCTTAATCCCTGCTCTCATTGACCAACTTCGAGGTGCCAACCTATTCACCACATTGGACCTCCGATGGGGATATAACAACATATGCATCAAGGAAGGCAATGAATGGAAAGGTACTTTCATAACCCCCCTCAAATCTTATGAACCTCTAGTTATGCATTTTGGAATGACCAACTCCCCTTCCATGTTTCAGCAGATGATGAACGATATTTTTAATGACATGTATATTGTAGTTTTGATCTATTTGGATGATATCAATATTTACACTAAAGGCAAATCAAAGGAACAGCATGAGGAAGTTGTCAAGGAGGTGCTTTGGCATCTCCAAGAAAATGACCTCTATGCAAAGCCTGAGAAATGTCACTTCTCTCAAGAAAAAGTGGATTTTTTAGGTATTTGTAGTTTCAAAAGACAGCATAGAAATGCAGAAGTCTAAGGTGGCCAGTGTCCTCGAATGGCCCGAGCCAACTAGGCTAAAGCAATTACAAGGATTCCTAGGACTCTGTAACTACTATAGATGTTTCATCCCTGGATTCACTGACATTGCTAGGCCCCTTAATGACCTAACCAAGAAGGACGTCCCTTTCAAGTTTGAAGAAGCCCAATGGCGAGCTTTTCATGATCTCAAACAAAAGTTCACTGAAGGGTCTCTCTTGACCTATCTGGATCCCCAAAAAGAACTCCAGGTTAAAATGGATGCCTCTGATGTGGTCACAGGAGGGATATTATCAGTGAAAGGAGAGGATGGACTTTGGTGCCCTACAGGGTTTATCTTGCACTCCCTTAGTGCGGCCGAATGAAACTACCCAGTAGGAGATAAAGAGCTTCTAGCCATTGTCAGAGCCTTCAATGAATGGCGACCTTACCTGTTGTAGGAGCTTGTCGCTCTCTACGTTTACAGACTGGTTTCTCGCGTCAGTTCAGGTTCTCGTACAGATACCGTCCCTCGTGTTCAAGATGTCCATCGTGTCTCGTGTCGGTCCGATGTCAGTCCATTTCTATCCGTGCACAGTTCGTCAGTCCGAGTCCGATTGACAGTTCACTTTTCAGTCCTGTTCGTAGTCCGAGTTCGGACACAATCTTGTATTTTCTTATTTTCTTCGACATCTTTTACTTTGAACAAGTTATAAGTCACCTTTCTGTCACAGTCACATCAGTCACAGATCGGACAGTATTCCATTTGGACTACAAATATTCATTGACAGTTTCATATGGGCCTTTGACTTGATCTTGTGGTGTCCTTTGATAGGACCACATGTTTCTACACAGTCCTGGGAAAATGCCTGGACTATAAAGACTTGTATCATGCATTTGAATAAAGGACTGATTGGGTTTCACTTCGTTTTTCAGTTTCTGTTCGAGTCCCTCTCCCTTCGTATCCTCACCACCGTTTCGCCCATTCATCTCTTCGCCATTTGCCCTTCGATCTATTGCTGTTTGTTCATCCTTCGTAGTCCAATATTTCGGACCATTCATTGACAGTCCGGACTATGCCGGACCAGTCTATTCCAAGCAAGGACTATTGTCTTAGCTACCCCTTCTATCTTGGTCGCCTTTGGAATCCCTGGGACGAGCTTATACTCGCTCCCTTCATTTAGCTCGACTTCACCATTCGCCTTGGTGGTCAGCACCCACACACTTATCATCTTTCTTTCAACTGGAGCCCACCGCGAGGGGTTCCACAAGGCCACTCAGAAGGTTGCTTCAACCCACACCTCAGCGCTTGGAACTCGAGGAATTACTCTCCGAATTTTGTCATCTCAACATCTCTACTGAGTTCGATTTTTTTTGTCCTGGTCACTCCGGACTGTGCACGTCACAACTTCATCAGTCTGTCAACGTCACCTGTCATAGACTCACCCTTCTTTCCTGGTGGTTTTATGACCTTTACTCCACATGACAACCATCTGTCATCACGTCATCGATCTCCGGTAGTACCTCAGCTTTCACCGCTATCACCTCTATCCACTCACGAATCATCATCAATCACTTGAGATCGTTCCCCCTTGCCATCGCTCGCTTTTCTCTTTGATCAAACCGAATTCCCTTCTGTTCTTCAGCAGGATTCGTCTCCTTCTTCATCAGTCAATCCTCCTTCACTCATATCTGTCTCGTCGCAATCCACTTCTAGTCCAATCAGATTAAACAGCCCTCCGCCCCACATTCTACAGGTTCATTTTGGTCCAATGGCTAACCAACTGCAGGTTTTCCTTATGCCTCTTAGAGGTACTCAAAACGCACCTAAATTTGATGGTAAAATGCCATCCCAGCTTTCTCGGTACTTAGAAGATATCGAGCAAGTCGGCGATCAAGCCGGACTTGATGAGGCCGGTAAGGTCAAAGCAGCTATTTGATATGTGGACCTTGAAGAAGCTGAAGTATGGGAAACGTTACCAGAAGCAGTAGCTGATCCTGCTGAATGGGAAGAGTTCGTTGAAGCAGTCAAGAAACTCTATCCGAGATGCAAAGGTAGTATGTGATATCATCGTGCTGACATCCAGTACCTCGTTGAGGACTACCATAAGAAGCAGATGCATAATCAGGACAATCTGGGTGAATATACCAGGAAGTTCATGAAAGTATCTGTGCTCTTGATTGCTAACCATAAGCTCTCTGAAATGGAGCGAAACATGATTTTCTTGACAGGGTTTCCTGCATTCTTACAGGATTGTATATGTCATCGCCTCGCGATCGTCAAACCGGACATTCATCCCAATGATCCATACCCAATGAATGACGTCATAAGCACTGCCAAATTCTTGTTGACAGGATCAGCACTTCGATCTAGTCTGTCTGCGTCAGACATGATGCCTCGTTTTCAGCAATCCTACAGTCCTTCACATTCCAATCCCAATCAGCATCCACATCCATCCAGTCCACCACAAACGTACAATCCGAGTCCGGCCATCAAGGCTGAGACCAACGTTATGGCTAGATCAATGGACCCTACCTGTAGATTCTGTGCTGGTCATGGGCATTTTGCAAAGAATTGTCCTATCTGCGTGGAGTACCTCAAGGCAGGGAAAATTACTAGGGGGAAAGGACAATCACATCTATATGCCAGACAGATCTGACATACCTCGCACGCCAGGAGGTAGATGTCTCAAGGATGGTATTGACTATGCTCATTCCTCTAGACAGTCGAATGCAGCTATGGCATCTACGTCTGCATCTTCTACAGGATTCACTAGAGATGCACCTCCTCATATCACTGCCGGTATACTGTCTACCATGTACCCTGCTACCCCAGCAATCCTTGACATCGACTCCTTCGCTTTCTACATGGCGGAACCAAGTCCAGATTCAGACTCCATTCCTGTTGCTGCCGATGAAGAATTCCAACCATACCTAGTTCAGGCATGGGCTACTTTTCAGGCGGATAAAGCATCCAAAGAGAAGGGAAAATGAGTTCGCTTCAACGGTGTTCAGATACCACCGCGTAAGAAAACAGATTATCGTGCAGCTGCCATGTCCGAAGAACTTTTATCCCCTGAGCTGCAGCAGACAACGCGAAGCGCTTCACCCTTACCACCCTCATCATCCTCTTCCACTCCAATCTCAGTCAGCGCTAGCGATTCTTCCTCTCCGTTATGTAGCGCTCTTCGAAACCCTACTGGTACATCTACTACTCAACCCGGTCCTGGTTGGTTTGTGTCCAATCCGGACAATGCGCCTACAAACGCACTGAGTAACATCCCCCCACGAGTACCTGGGACTAACCAGAATTTCTCTCCATCCATGCAGTACAAATATTCCTTCCCCCTCGAAGACGAGGCCACTCCAAAACGAGTCTTGGACCGAGTCCTGGACACTAATGTTCCAGTTCCAGTCAAGGATCTCTTTGTGGTCTTGCCAGAATTTCGAAAACAATTTCATGAACTTACTACTGTGAAATGAATTGCTAACCTACCCTCAACTCATACCGCACAGATTAACGAGTTGTCTAGTAATGACCACATGTTCACACGCATGACTGGAACACGAATAATGTGCAACGAAGACGGACTCATTGTCGTGCATCACAGTCTACCCCTTAGAGCAATCAAAGCTAAGGTTGGCGATACAGGTTGGACAATTCGTGATATTCTAGACTCTAGTTCCGAGGTTATCGCTATGCCTTGCCGGATCTGGGAACAGCTCGGACTACCAATCTGATCTGACCAGACGATGAAGATGTCCTCTGCTAATACTAGCATGGACAGTACAATCGGTGTTCTCGAAAACCTCGCACTCAATTTCGGTGGAGGCGAAGTCATGCTACAGGTCCAAATCTTGGCCCGTGCTAACTTTGACCTACTACTGGGTTGACCTTTCCATTGCCTAATGAGTGCTAACACAGAAGATTTTCCAGACGGTTCCCAGACTATCACTCTTCATGACCCTAATACGGACAAGCAGTATACTCTGCCTATGAAACCATGGTCTGAAGGTTGTCCACGTTGTTGAGACCGTTTACAGTGTACTAGCCATCAGTCTGTTTTGGAGGTGGGTTTTTAGATTTCGATGATCTGCTCAATGGCTGGGGAGATATCAGTAACACTTCCATCACATCTTTTCTGTCCAATACGCATTTGCCTTCACCTTTGCCGCGTTACTCGTTTTTATCCTCAATACAGTCTGTCTTCAATCCAGACGTGCTCGCCACACTTTCTTCGGTTTATTCTTATGATCTCTTTTTGCATGTGTTGGCTTATAAGCCTGTCGCGAAGAAAATTCGGTCCGTTGTGGCTCCAGTTGATGAGGAGTATCGGATTACCCGTTCTCTTCCAGACGATCCACTCGCTGGACTACGTCCTTTACCTACGCATCCTCCTGACTTCATTCCTGGTGTCTGTTTTACACAGGAATGCACTGACAAACTAGATCTCGATCCCACAAACTGGCTATGGCCAGAGGAAGTCAAGCTCGTATGCTGGCTCCTCCTCGAACATGAAATGGCTTTCGCTTGGATTTCTACCGAGCGAGGTCGCCTCGACGAAAGATACTTCCCCCCTGTAAAGATTCTGACTGTCTCTCATACCCCTTGGGCACTTCGCAACATCCCCGTCCCTCCTTCCATGTGGGCCGGCGCAATCCAGATTATTAAAGACCGGATTGCGTCCGGTGTCTACGAACTGTCTACCGCAGCATACTGATCTCAATGGTTCTGTGTGTTTAAATAGGACAGCAAATCACTCCGACTCGTACATGATCTCCAACCCCTTAATGCGGTTACTATCCGGGACTCATCCACTCCGCCATTCGTGGAACACTTCACAGAGTCTTTCGCAGGATATGCCGTTTACGGGATGATGGATTTATTCGCCAGCTACGATCACCGTCCACTACATCCCTGTCATTCGTTCTTCAGGATGAAATCCCTTGACATACCTACCCTTTCATCAACGACCTACCAGTCAAATCTGTCACCACGCGTTACCAGAATCAGGACGGTTCATATGAGACCGCTCCGGACAATCCCAACATTTGCCGGTTCATTTGGGAACATTTACAGGTAGTCCACCACATCTTGCAACGACTGCAAAATGTTGGCACGACAGTTTCTGCAAAAAAGTTCATGCTCGCCGCACCGGACGCAACTGTCATCAGACACAAATGCACTGCTGACAGTCGTATTCCTCACAAGGACAAAGTACAAAAGATTCGTGACTGGCCTCCATGTCAAACGCTCACTCATGTGCGCGATTTCTTGGGTGTTTGCGGTGTCCTCCGCATTTTCATTCATGATTTCGCTTCTATTGCCTGTTCCCTGGTCGATTTAACCAGGAAGGGTGTTCCTTTCAAATGGGGAGCATCCCAACAACTCGCGATGCAGCGTCTCAAGGATGCTATTTGTCTTTCGCCCGCTTTACGTCATCTGGACTACAAGTCCAGACTTGAAATCTTTCTTGCTGTTGATATCTCTCTCATCGCTGTTGGTTACATCCTGTCTCAGGAAGGTGCCGATGGTAAATGATATCCGAATCGCTTTGGTTCTATTAGCCTTACAGAGGTTGAGAGCCGCTATTCACAAGCGAAATTGGAACTTTACGGACTATTTTGTGCTTTACACACAGTTCGCATTTTTATCTTTGGTGTCGCTAACTTCACAGTCGAAATGGATGCCAAATACGTGAAGGGTATGATTAATAACCTGGACCTCCAACCGAACACGACCATTAACCAGTGGATCGCTGGTATCCTCCTTTTCAATTTTCGTCTCGTTCATGTTCCTGCTACTCGTCATACTGGCACAGATGGACTATCCCGTCATCCTCAGTCCGATGATGATCCACCTCCTGATGATGATTTCGAGGACTGGTTGGACAATGCGTACTCCTTCTCCATTTTTCTCTTAAACAATCGCTTCTCTTCGTTATATTTGACTGCTTATGCTTCTAGACTCATTCCACCCGCTACACATCACACTTTGGTCCTGCTTAATGTGGACTCGGACTTGGTTCAAGACGAACCTGTCCTCCCTCGGTCTCCAAAAGTGTTAGCAAAGGAGGATCGCATCACCCATATTCGCGAATTTTTACACACGTGTACCTGTCCCCCTGACCTATCCGACGCCAACTACACTTCCTTCATCAATTCTGCTATGCGCTTCTTCCTTCTCCATGACTCGCTTTACCGTCACAAACCTCATGGTCATCATCAGCTAGTAGTACCTATGGAACGCCATTACAGCCTGATCAGGGAGGCACACGATAGCCTCAGACACAAAGGTATCTTCTCAGTCCAGACCCAGTTGCTCCAACGGTTCTGGTGGCCAATGTTGGTTGACGATGTCAAGTGGTACATCCGATCCTGCCACAAATGCCAGATCCGTCAAACACAGAAGTTCCATATACCTCCTACCGTCCCCATGTTTGGTGGTCTATTTCACAAAGTTCACATCGACACTATGGTCATGCCACGATCCGGTGGTTACCACTTCATCATACATGCCCGATGCACACTCACTACGTATCCGGAGTGGTGTATGTTATGGTCCGAAAATGCAATCGCACTCGCTTCTTTTATTTTTGAAGACATCCTCTGTCGTTGGGGTGCTGTATCCGAGATTGTAACTGACAATGGTTCTGCTTTCCTCCAAGCTCGAGACATCCTCACTTCACGATATCACATTCGCCATATCTGGATCTCCCCTTACAACTCTCAGGCAAATGGCATGGTTGAACAGCGTCACTTCGATGTCCAGGAGGCCATCGTTAAAACTACCCTGGGAGGGGAGATTCACTGGCCAGCGACAGCTCACTCTGTTTTCTGGGCAGAGCGCGTCACTATACTTAAATTGACCGGTCTCTCGCCATACTTCATGATACATGGTGTTGAACCGCTCTTTCCTTTCGATCTCGCAGAAGCTACATTTCTTGTCCCCGCACTGGAATCTGATCTAGTTTCTAGATCCGCTTTAATCGCTTGGCGAGCCTCTCAGCTCCAGAAGCGACAAGAAGATATCGACAGTATGCGACAGCATGTACTACAGTCACATTTCACATCAATCAAACAGTTCGAGGCGCAATTCAAAAATAGGATTCAAACTACTGAGTACAGTCCTGGCGATCTCGTTTTGGTCCGAAATACTCAGATTGAAAAAGAGTTAAACCGAAAGATGAAACCAAGGTACTTAGGTCCAATGGTAGTTCTTTGCCGAACTATTGGAGGATTGTACCTACTGGCAGAGTTGGACGGTGCCATCTCTAAGTTGTGGTATGCGGCCTTTCACCTGCTACCCTACTTTTCAAGGACGAAGATCGTGATTCCAGTTACTGATTTTGTTATGATACGATCTTTTTCGTGACCTTGGCGTGACCACATGACCAGCTCTCACGGGATACTCTGCCTCCTTCGGAACATTGAGTACACTCAGCTAAGACACCATAAGACTCGCACGCCTACAACGGCCTACTCGCCCTTAGCTTCCACTACTCAACACCGTCACCACTACCGTTGTCCTAACGTGTGCACATCACGCTAACCACTCATACACCACTCTACACACTTATGCACACACGCCTAATGACTCATGAGTATAACCATGACAATCACGTGACTCACCTAGGCACTGCCTCACACTGCCTCACACTGCATAGCACTGCCACCTGCACTGCCACGGTCTAGTCCCATCTTACGACATCATGAACACAGCTTCGTCTAAGCCCTAAGTCACTCTAGTCAACCATGTGACACCGCTCCTAGAGCCTAGACCCAGCTACGACACCAGTCATGCCTCGTTACGCCATACATGGCCTAGCACAGCTTACAGCTACTCAGCATTCTCTATCCTAGCAACCTCATCGCACAGCTACACGTGCACTGCTGTATGCCCACAGCCATCACACAGCCGCGCCTCGTGCATCCCGCATGGTACACCTCACCACAGCCTCATGTCTGCTTACCAACCAGGCTACGCTCGGAACATCACGGGCTACGCCTCGGACGATTATGGAACCGCGTATCAACCAATGGCATAACCATCTCATGACACACGTGCCTCATCATACACTAGGATACCTCATGTCTGATGCCACATGCATCACCCGACACTCGGCATCCATTCACACCGATAATCGGATCTCCTCGGACATACCAATAACCCTATCTGTATCCCTCGTCGCTCCTCAACCAATGGCACAACGACCTCACGCCTCATGATAGTCACCATGCCCGGCACAGCCCCAGGCCTAGCCTCGGCTATGCTACTCGAGCCTCATTGCGATCACCTCATGTCCATAGGATCAACACGGAACCCTCCTTATTGGCTCCTAAGCCACTAGGATCAATCCGGGACGCTCACCAACCAATCGCAATACGCTCTCGTCATGACTCATGCAACGCCTCACGACCACCTCATGGCCACAGCCTGCCACAGCCCCAAGGCTATGTCACAGCTGCAGCCCTGAGCACGCCCTATATGCTATTCCATATTCTATTTCACATTGATACTACTTTCTCCTCATGGCCTACTACATATAGATATACCCTAGGCCCTGATCTGTCAGCAACCCTATGCCCATGCACAGCAATATGCCTATTTATGGTTACCCTCAACCCTAGATTAACCTTTTATGCACTTTCATACCCACAGACTATTATTTATTGCATAGCTTTCATTTCTTTATGCCATAACTACTATTCTTGGGTTTCCCATCAGCCAAGCATGTACAAACAGTAGAATAGTATATAAGACAGCGACTCCAAGTGAGGCAAGACCTCAGTCTTGTCCTCTTCTTGAAGTCTGCGCCTTATTGCTACTGAAAGCCCGACGCCTGTTGGCTACTTGGCCTCAGTGCTGGTGTGCCTAAGTTCAGTAAGGCCCCTCTACTCAAGACACGGCATCCACTCCGCTTGTCTAGGTCATGGCTGCCCTTGATTGGGATGAGTCGTTTCAGATTTGACCGGACCGACCGATAACAAAATTGACGAATTCGAAGCCGAACACGACGACGACGAGGCAGAGGACGCGGTCTTTGAAGACTAAGTCCCCCTTGACCCCTAAAAAGATTGTTTCCTCGTATCAGTTCTACCCCGTGCTTAGACCAGTGATCTCTGTTTCATCCTGGTTTTTGTCCAGTGCCTCTGATATCACATAAAAACGTCACTAAACTGAAAAACAAACAGACTCTCTACTATACAATCTCTAGTTCTGATCAATCAGAAAACAGTCCTAACAAACATATCATGAAAAGTTTCTCTCTGTCTCTACGTACCGTTTCATTCGAATGTGCCATAACTCTGAAAGTGCACGTTATGTTTCGTCTTCATTCTCAGTCCAGTTTTTGTCCTGTTATGGACTCCTCAATCCTATCTACAATCCAGAGAAGTATAGATGCCAAAAGATGATTGACGAAGACAAGCCGAGTGGTAGCTCGCACTCTGGTGTTGTACCTTCGTTTTCAGTGTGATAAAAGCCCTTAAACTTGTTCTTATACTTTCTTTTCCTCACTTAGGGATCGCATCAGATTTGGACACGGACACGGACACACGATTGGATTGCTGATACAGGTTGCACAGGACTATGCTACTGTTACCTACTGCTGCATCAGCCTTTTGAGGCTCACCAACTCCACCAGCTGCTCAGCTACTTCGGTGGCCATATCCGCCATCTTCACCTCCATCACCTTCATTCGAGCTTGCGATGACAGGAGTGCTGCCTCCAGGTGGGTGGCCACCCAGATGGCGTTCTCCTTGGGCGTCACGCGCCCTGGCTTCCTCGCTGTCGGCCTAGCCTTTGGCGCCTCCTTCTCCTTCTCCATCTCGGCCTCCTCATCACTGTCGACGATCTCGATTTGTTCGTGCATAGGCAGTGCGGCGTGTTGACATGGTCGGACTGCTCAGTCTGGTTAGCTCAGTCCAAATGCGAACAATATGGATGACATACCTGGGGCCTTGCCTTTGCCCTTGCCCTTGCTCCCTTCTGGAGCACCCCCCTCCTGCCTC
>JBBPKV010000287.1:0-15209 GCA_038089455.1 Tylopilus cf. leucomycelinus
CCTGCGGCCACCGCAAAGAGGCGTTTATTACAGTTTACCACAATGCTCTGGGCGTCGTAATATCGTTCGATGTCGCTCGAGCAAATGTCACATTGGAGCTCTGGCATAGAAAGGAGACGTCTCTCGTGCTGCGGGAAATTCAGTATTCGTTTCGATAAGGAGTCTTGCCGCTCACATCAGTAACTGCTTTTTGCTGATCTGGCAGAAGCCTTTGAGAAGCATTCTCTGAAAAACTGCGTTTAATCATCTCTTCTACTCGGAGAGCCTCCACCCTTAGGAGGTTGAGGATCATGTTGTAGGTAAGACGGAATTGCGATTGGAGCTTTGCTGGAGTTCCGAGAATCATGGTGTTCAGCGTCGTTTGCTATGGATTGAAGTGTTTAGTACAAAGACGTGTAAGTGAGCTATAGGGTGACTCGTACATCAGGTAACTCGTCACCTGCAACGATGATAACTGTGCCAGTAGTGTCTAAGCCACGACGCCCAGCACGACCGGCCATTTGCGTGTACTCTCCGGGCAGGATGTCCCTAAAAGAGCGGCCGTCATGCTTTCGGATGCTCGAGAATACTACGCATCTTGCAGGCATATTAACACCCTGCGATCACATGTCAGACATTACCGCGGTGCCAGGGTCTCTCCTCACCATAGCAAACGTTTCAGTGGCAAATAAGATTTTAACTAATCCACGGGCGAATAATATTTCAACTACCTGATGCATATGGGTTAGCAGTAGCAGCCGTGACACAGAAAATGGTTGCTTACCTCTTTCACGATCGGCAGTAACCCCCCATGATGTACTCCAATACCGCGGGAGAGGAGGTCGCGCATTTTGCTGATTTGCGGTAATTTTTTGTCCGATCCTGAAAGGTGGCTTAACATATGGAGAACTGACGGGTCAATTAAAACTAACCCTTGAGGCGGGATAGTGCCTTTTCCATTGCAACATGAACTTCACTCTTCTCAACCGAGTTGCAGAGGTCGGCATTCGCCAAAGTGGCTGCGTTCCCTTCGCATTTCTTCTTCGATAAGGTGAAGACGACGGTTGGCAGGAGACCCTTTTTCTGCAGGTTGCCTAGAAGGTGAACATAAAGGTTTCTGTCAGCACCAGTATGGATCGTACGGGCAGGTCCACCGCCTCGACCACGGGTTGAAGGTCCGCTAGGAGTGGCGCCTCGTTGACCACCACGTGCAGGGGCAGCCCCTCGTTGCCCGCGAGGTGCTGCACCCCGCCCACCAACCCTTTGAATTGGAGGTAAACCAGCTGCTTCCCGTTCCTTATCCTGCTTCCTCTTCAGTGCTTCTCCGGCATCCTTGTATCTAAAAATAATCATGAGGAAAAACACGTTTAAGCACTGAAATTGGGGAACAGTTACCCCTCAGTGACCCATCTTCGTTGCGCATTCACGATCTTAAACAGATCTCTGCCAGCATACAGGTAATGTTCTAGGGGAACTGGGCGTTGTGCTGTCGAAATGACGTATATGTCCTTCTTTTTGGTACGCCTGCGGTCCGTGAGGTAATTTCGTACCAGAAAATGCATGGCGACATACCCGACCCAGTCAGCGAATTCTTTGGTGTTCGGTACTGTCGCAGATAGTAGAATGATGCTAATATGATCGGGTAGCATGATGATGACTTCTTCCCACACAACGCCACGCTGAGGAATTCATACTGAACAAGAGACCAGCGCAGCGCGAATAAGACGCGTTACCTCTGCGTCATTGACATAGTGCACTTCATCGAATATTACGAACTCCACGTCACGGATGAGGTCTGCACCCTTATAAAGCATGCTGCGTAGAATCTCCGTCGTCATAACCAAACAACTTGCTTCGGGGTTGATCTGTACATCGCCGGTTAAGATTCCAACCGAAGAAGAGGAAAAAGTTTGCTTGAAATCGCGAAACTTCTGGTTAGACAATGCTTTTATGGGTGACGTATAGATGGCTCTGTATTGTCAGGCTCGAGGCCGGAAATGTAAAACGCGTTGTTCAGGCATACCTAGTCATATGTTTCTCCGCTAAAGCGATCGCGTACTCTGCGACCACAGTTTTCCCAGCAGATGTATGCGCAGCGACGAAGACAGAGTCGCCCATCTCTAGGTGATACACTGCCTCTTTCTGGAAGATGTCCAGTTCGAAAGGATACTTGGAGAACGCCGTCCATCAATGATATAATTACAGTGAGCTCTCCGATGCTAACCTTGTGCGCCATGACCGGAACAAGTTCGCGGAAGTTAGTCATCGGTTTGTTAATATCAACTAAATGAGCCCAATCACGCTTTACGATCTTGGCACGACGAGTGCGACGTGTCTTCGTTGGCCGGAGATGTGATCTCTGCGCCCAAACGTAAGCGACCACCCGGATATTGCAATAACAGGATCCCACAGTAGTCGGGAGGAGTTCATCTACCTCATCGATAGGGGCGCCATTCCGCAGCTCGATTTCGGGCTCTTGGTCTTCGACTGGACGACATCCTTCGTCCTGGGAGTTTTGACGGTTAATCAAAACACTACCTGGGAATTTGTCACCAAGATAGATACCAATTCTTCATTTGCAGATAGGAGAGATTCTTCAAGAGCGGTGAGGACTTCGTCCTCGGGTTCCTCGCCTGCGAGTCGAAGGCCTCTCAAGAAACCTGGAGGCACAGTCCTCAGTCCTTTCATCGACTCTTCCGAGGAGCCGATTTGGGTAGAGGAAAGCAATATTTCGTCGAGGCCTCCTGGCTGGAAGGGGACATAACCAGACTTCCCCCTCACAAAAGTGCCGACATGTCCCGGAGCACGATCCATCGAGGTCGATGTTAAGGCTGTCGCGAGACGAGGATTTGGTGTCTGGGCTTGTCAAGAGCTGACAATAGAAGGGTCGTCGAAGACGCACCTCTGCATAGCCCGTGACCCGACCATCTAAGCCAGCGCGAACGAAGCTCAAACTCGTAGGTGGTGGTGCAGGCTCGAACAAAAGCAGGGCGGGTATGTAGGGCTCAGGTTTCCAGTGTCTGCGCCGAGACCAATGAATTCGATAAACCCTGATGCGAGAGATCCATACATCTGATACGTAGATAGCCAATGGTCTGGTAGAATGTTCGGGGGGGATAAGAGCTTCGCGTCGATTTCCTGGTGTACTCGTTCACGAGATGGGATCGACCCCAGACCAATTTCTCCCAATAAGTCTTCCGCATCTTCGGGTGTAGGGCTGAGTATCCGTTGGATTATCGACCCTAGTTCTCTAGGTCTTGCCATGATCCTGATCAATTTACATGCAGCCTGGGCAGTTCAATCAGTTCAAGTTGGCGCTAGTACATCATGAAGATGTGTGGCTGTGTAACTACTTAGGTATTCCCACTGTCTACGACTCGCAGGCTCGCAGCGCAGATTCCTCGAGAGTCAAATGGACTCGAGCAGACCGTGTGGGAAATCCAATGAATTAACAAGGCCTCATAGCTGAAAAAGCTCGGGATTCATGTTCTGTTCACCACATCAGCAAATTTCTCCATCACGAGCAGAGACGTACGAGCTTGCATAGTCGTGCCAAAAGGCCACCAAGCTGAATGACAGTCCCGACCCCTTCGAGTACTCGCATGTGTGTAAATCCAATTTCCTGAACGAGGTCTGTGTCATGGAACAAACAAAAGGAATTTGTTCGTACTTTGATATACTCCAGCTTGGTGTACTCTGGTAGTCTGACGAAAGGAGTCAGCCATAGCCCTGGCTACCATTTGTTGCACATACTCGTCGAAAGTCTTCGTGACTCTGAAGATTGTGACGACAATGTCCACCGCGCTATAGCCTTGTTCCCAGAGCTCGTTCAATTTTTCCATCGCGCCGTCAATGTCGCCCTTGATGCATGCGCGAATAATACTTTGGACTATCACTGGATGCGGTTGATCACAGACTTTAAACACGTTCTCGCCTGACACAAATCCAAAACCGGAATGCGTGGACTGCAAGTTGTTGATGGCTTGCCGCATGTCACCCTCGCTCGTGAAGATGAGCGCGGTCAGACCATCATCATTGTATTCGACCTGTTTGTCTGGTAGTAAGTACATACTGCCTTTGAACACCGACGGTGTCACCTTCTCCATCTCGCATATCTCGAGAAGACGCTTCAGTATCTCGGTATCCTTCAGCTTAGCGTAACGTAGGATGGCACAACGACTCTGTATAGGTTCTATGATTTTGCTGGACGTATTGCAGGCCAGGCAGAAACGTGTAGTGTTGGAGTATATCTCCATGGTTCTGCGGAGCGCCTGTTGAGCGCCGGCCGTCATGCTATAACTTGGGTCAGATTCGTCATCTAACGTTCATCGCACTGACCTGTCGGCTTCGTCAAGTATTACGATTTTGTGTCTTCCGTGCGGCAGTGTTACTTTCTTCTGCGCGAACCCCTTTATTTTGTTCCGTACGACATCGATACCTCTGCCGGGCATAGTTATGAAGCAACGTCTGTAGCGAGCGATCAAGTGCAAACCTTTCGTCAGAAGCGTTCAACTCCAACACGCCCTCCTTGTATGCATTCCCGAGCAGTTGATGTGCCAGACAATGAATACTCGTTGTCTTACCAATCCCCGGGAGGCCCTGGTGACGAGAAGTTACGAGGTATGATTGGTCTGCGAGAACAAAACGTTTACTGAAATGATTATATGCGGGCAATTTCCGTCTCTTGCTATCACTTTCAAGCGCTCGATCGTATCGGCATTGCCGACGACATCGTCCAGGGTTTGCGGCCTGTACTTTTCAACCCTAGACAAGGATGAATATAGTTTCGCTCCGGACATGTGAGAACACTGGCCAGGGCAGTTCGTATGCATTGGTGCTTGTACCATTCGCTAGTGCTTTGCCTTTTGCTGATGTCGAGGCCATTGTGGACGCGACGGAGGGTCGCGTAGGGCGTGACAGGTGTGACACTCGCGTTTTAGGGATGTCTGTAGCTCGCATCTGCCAGCGCCGTGCACAGTCTAGCTCAGGTATACCTCTCTTTTCCTCGCACCTCCGCGCGCTGAATTTCTCCGAAAGCGACGACGACTAAGAGGTTTGTTTCCAAGAATGTTGCGAATGCTGCTAGCGCATCCATTCCGAAACCCCGGCTTGATTATCGTGACATCTCAGAGTCTATAATATACAAGTCACATAATGCTTTCAACAGAAAGTTCCCCCTGCCAGTTGGTGCATTGCAGTCTATCGCCCGCTCTTACGCAGAGCAAAAGGAAATATCTGGCCATCTGGACTTCAAGCGGCACAAACAAACCCTCCTTGGCGGCCGTATTCGTACCATCAAGGACCCGACGGAAAGGCAGACCATAGTTGGCGAGGCGAAAGCGTTGAAAGCCGAAATTCTGTCGCTCGAGGAAAAATTAGCTGTCGTGGAGGAGAAGCTCTTGGGACTCGCGTTGCACTTACCAAACGATACACATCCAGAAGTTCCCATTGGCCCTGAGGATGCCGCAATTGTTCTGTCTACGCATGGGCCCCCCGTCATTCCACCCAGCCCAGATCGTGATCACGTTACTGTCGGCCGCGCACTAGGGTTGTTCGACTTCGAGGCTGCCGCAGTCGTAACGGGGTCCTCATGGTACTACTTGCTCAAAGAAGCCGCTGTGCTTGAGAATGCGCTCACGAACTATGCAATATCTATCGCGCTGAAACATGGTTTTCAGTACATTGCAACTCCTGACGTAGTTCGCGAAGACGTGGCTCTGCGTTGCGGATTCCAACCCAGAGACTACAATTCCGACCACCCTGCTTCTCAGACGTATCATATTGCGGACTCTGAGCTTGTGCTCTCGGGTACAGCCGAAATCCCCCTTGCTGGGATGTTCGCGAACAAGATGTTTGCCGAGAATACCCTGCCTATGAAAGTGGTCGGACTGGGCCGTTCATTCAGAGCCGAGGCTGGTTCTCGCGGTGCTGACACCCGTGGCCTGTATCGTGTCCACCAATTCTCGAAAGTTGAGCTCTTTGTTGTGTGCGAGGAGGACTCGAGTGAACAGCACCTGGAAGAAATCCGGAACATTCAAGTAGAGGTTTTCGAGGGGCTGAACTTCCCATTCCGGTAAGACTGTCAAGTAAAATTCATAATTGTAGTTCACATTCTAACCTGCGTGCCCAGTGTCATGGACATGCCCACGCAGGAACTCGGTGCAAGCGCGTATAGAAAATACGACATGGAAGTGTGGATGCCCGGGAGAGGCGCCTGGGGCGAAATTTCTTCAGCTTCGAATTGTACAGACTATCAGGCACGACGTCTTCACATTCGGTATCGACGGCGTTCGGCACCATCTAATCAGACGCAGGCGCCCATCCCATTTGCACACACCCTCAATGGTACCGCTGCTGCTGTCCCGCGGTTGATCCTTGCTTTGCTAGAGAACGGGGTGCGCTTTGATGAAACAGGACGGCCGTCAGGCCTTGATCTCCCGACGATTCTCCGCCCGTTCTGGTTAGGAACTTCAGACATTATTAGATGGGTCTAATCTACGCGCAAGTGTTTACTTCGTGCAATGGCATTCAACTTGCTTTTCCCAGTAGTACTGCGATTCGAAAATGGATGATCCGCCCTCCAAAGTCCCCGGGATGATTTCGCTACGAGACCTGCTCATGGCGCGACGGGACCGCCGCTGGGGTTTAAGTGACTGATCGGATAACTGCAAGCCCGATTCCGTGCAACTTAGATACTCATAATTTTTGCGTTTCCGAGAATACCCGTAGTGGACCGAGATTAGGACATAGACAACATCAAGCTGCATTGCGGTCACTTCGATGTACTACTGCAAGTAGTATGTTAAACGTGCAACACAAAAATTGGTATCACATCGAACTAATCCGAAACGTGTTCACTTCAAGGAAGGGTACAGAGTACGCATCTGTCTGGTAACAAATCCACAACAAAAAAAAGTTCCACTTAACGAAGGACCGAACTCATCAGGGTGACTAGCACTCGATGCTTCGTATAATACACTACTCTAGGAATAAATGGGTCTGGTACACAGCTCTTCAGAATCCAAAGAATCTGAAGATCAGGTACATCAGAGAACCAAGGAAGCGGACCGCAGACAATCCAGCACTGCGTAAGTTACCAGACAACATCAGCACCGCGGACCGGAAATCTTTCACAGAACTCACAGTGCGAAGAAAAGGAAGCTGAGGTATGGGTTGAAATTAGACGACTGGGTCTTTTCAATGTGCTTGTTCACCCAATTCAAGAAGCCAGTGGACGTGAAGACAAGAATCATGGTCCTGATTGTATGTTTAATAAAGGGGCGTGATACGAAAATAACAATACTTGCATGTTGGTGGCGACCCACGCAAGAACTACGTTCGTACGACTGTTACGATCATGGTCGGATTGTTTGGTTGCCGCATCACGGTGTTCCTTAGCCTCTGGTGACTTCATTTTAAGTGCGGCGCGTGATGCGGTCCACAGTTGATCAACGTCTTCACGGGCGGTAGGGATTTCAACTTCCATCATTACTTTACCACCATCGCTTTTGATCTTCTTCGCGCCACCCAGATCCTTTGCAGCAGTGTTGTCACCCTTGGTGCCCCTATATAGCATGAGCTTCCACTTGGAATAGGAAAGAGGATAGACCTACCATGTCACATCGTGCAAGTTACACATGGCATACATCACTAATGAATAGTGCATTAATTCTAATTTGATAGAGCTAGTCCAGGAACCACTCACTCAGGATGTTCACATCTTTTCACAACCAGATTAGTATTTTGGATCGTACAATGAAGAGACAGACTCACAACTGGGCAAAAGGAACATATACTGGATGAATGAAGTGAACATGTGCCACGGCTCGAAATGCATGAACGAGGAGATGAAGTAGAGGCCATAGGTCGCCGCCAGAGAAATCACAATCTCACGGAACGCTTGATTGGTAGCAACCAAACTTTCCGATATTTAGCGAGCAACACCGGACGGAAGAAGATTTACATACTTGCCAACTTCCTTCCAGCCGGCGACGGAATGAGGTAGGGCAAGGTAGACTGTATAACCAGCACACCACAAAGTGATGATATTGCAGAAGCCAAAGAGGATCATAGCGAGTGCATAGATCCATTTCGATCCCTGTGCATGCTTCTCAGCTACTTTCCACAAGGAGTTTACGACCTACTGACCTGAGGGCGATTCCCAAGGGAGCAAACAGTCGTGACGAACAGGAGGGCGATGTATAACTTAAAGATTGGTCAGAATCTTTGGATTACAACAGAAATACGAAGTTGCTGACCTTCAAGAATACTTCAAAGATGATCTGTCCGACCCCCGAGCTAAGAAAGTTGAAGGCATTATTCTTGCCGGGTGCTGTCGCGGATGAAACCAACTGATCACCGTTCAATTGTCTCAAAGATAATGCTGGCCATGGGTACTTACGAAGAAAAAGGCAAGGTAAAAATTGGCAAGAGAGGTCCAGGTGAAGAAAAGCTGGATGGCATTGTAGATGAATTCAATCTGAGGAACACGCCGCCGATCGATTGGCCACTTTGTAAGCCGAGAAAAGACTAGTTCAAATACCTGCAGAACAAGCATCCGGATGGGATTCTGCCCCGACGTCCAAATCTTGTAGAAGAATATTGTTGAGTGAATGGAAGCAAAGAGGGATCCGTTCAACCATCTACGACGTTGTGAAATGAATTCCGGAACCTGATGGGGAGTCAGGGAGAATTGTTGAGTTGGATAGCTCGGCTGACTCACCGTCGTCGGTACGTCAGTAGACGCTTTGGCACTTTTCACGTATTTCAAGCTGCAAACGGTAAGTATCACGTCAACAACGCGTTGGATGAGCTCACATCCACCCCTCACGCTTCTTTGTTACGATTTCAAAGCACAAGATACGATCTTCGGCAAGGTACATGTTGCGTTCTGATTGTCGCGTTAGTGGCCTTTGGCAAAGAAACCGAAAAAGTAGACTGACCGAAAAGTCCAGCGGTAACAGCGCCTCCGCCGTGCATTGCCTCACCCTTAAAGTACGATGCGAGTGGACCCTTACCATCGGGTCCATTGAGGAGAGCTTTGTATCTATATGCACTGAAGGCGCCTGGTAACACACTAATGTACCCGAAGACGCTCTGTCTCGGCGTTATAATCAACGACCAAATCAAACAAATTGTTCACTATACCTCAAGTGGTTTGTCAAGAATGTTGGACATTTTGTACTGGAAACATCTCTCAAACGGGGCGCTAAAATAAAAGGGTAGCACACTGTACCTCGAAGTTCTGCGAGGCTGCTAGAGGACTGGTGAGCAACAACGAACAGCCTTTACCGGTGTCGACACAAATTCTGAAAGCAACACTTCGTGATCATGCATGCCATTATCCGATAAGGAGACCTACTCTCCGCACGCCCCTCCAACATTTGAGTGTGTATCGAAGCCTTCATGGCGGTCAGCGAGAAATGAGATGACAAACACTACTCACATTTCCAGAGGTCATAGATCGAAGTGCCAGTTGGCTTTGTTCCGACATCCAAGAGTATGCAAACTAGCGTTTCGCTTTCTCAGAGAAAGAAGCCACGCGGCTGGAGTGATTTTCACGCACCATTAGGGTTGATCAAGGGACCGAAGGCGTTGAAGAACCAGCGGTGACTGTTCAACTTCTTCTTGTTCTGTTCCTTCAAGCAAAACAGGACCTGGACTGGGCAGGCACCGGACGAAACCTCGCCCGTCTCGGTCACGACGACGTTTGTGGTATATCTGAGACGCTCTTATCGACAACAAATTAGCACCAACAAGAGGACTTACTCGAAGATGTGCGCTGTCACGTCGTTGCCTGCTACAGAGTCTTTAGCTATTCCTTCTTGGTAACAACCCATCTAGATGGGGGTCAGATGGGTGGGAGTGGATGAAGATGTGCAGCCACCGCACCAGTGTGAGAACTTGCAAGGTACGCTTGTTGATCTTGCTGCGTCCGTCAGAGACGATGCAGACGACTACTTTCTTCCAGCCGTCCGGACCCCAAGTTTTGGAACGGTTCCGGCTGCAAAGATGGGCAATGTTCTTGATGACCCTGCGGGAAGATGACGAAATGATGTCATGGAACGGAGGATGGAGCATACGCGTTCATGGTCCTGACGAAGAGGACTTCATCTTCGTTGTACATTGTCATGACGATGAAGAGCTCGGTATGACGACCATATAGATAGGGTCGAAGGGAGTACTTTTTGCGCATGAAGTCGTCTGGGTCACATGTGGCAGCGGTGTACCTCATCTTGGTCATTTCCTCCACGTCAGACATTGCTTTGGGGACGATGTGACTTGGGACGGGCACGTCGAGCACTAGATTGCCGTTTTGAAGCTCGACGTGGCGGATGGAGCGGCGTTTCATGAGTTTTTCCCTTGCGACCGAGTAGCCGATGCTCATCTCCCTGACCATATGTGGGGAGTGCACGGGAGGGTAATTGGGCAGAAGCGCATTGTAGTGGAGATCAGGACGACTCGTGTTGTATTCGGGGTTGAGATGAGCCTGAGAGCCATGAAAATTGCTGTGGTATGACTGGGCTGACTTTGAGTCCCACTGGGTATCATAGTCGTACTGGTTGTAGTTGATGGGCGCAGGCGGGTAGTCTGGAACCGGTCCATGCTGGGGGGCCTGGCCGTAGGGATCGTGGTGCCGTGGATAGGCCATAGTGAAGTGAAGGAGTGTCACGAGCGTTGTTGGCAAGAAAAGATGCTAAAAGTCCGCTCGACGACGAGCTTTGCCAGCCGCATATTATATTATAATATTCTTTGTATTTTATTTATTATTCAAACTCCGATACCGTCCGGCAGTGTCCTTTCTTCCCACGCAAGCGGCAGTGTTGTTTCTCTCCTCGTCTTCCTCTTTCCGCTGCTCCTCCCATCCTTGCTCCTTCCAGCCTCTCGTCCACCCCTCGCCCGCTAATTTCTCCCCCGGTGAGTCCCCCCCGTATTTTTCAGCGGTGCTCGTCGTCGTCGCACGCCGTCCAGCGACACTCAACGCCTCGAGGGCACCACGTTTGCGTTGGACTCTTTGAGCTCGAGTCAAACCGCGACCATCAAGAACGACTGGCCTGTCCCTGTTTTCTTTCTCGTTTATCGTCCAACTACGTCTTCTTTTTGTAGTAGCACGCCAGCCGCCTCCAATTGTTTTCTATTAGCCACGCTGCATTTTTCACCTTTTCCTGCTCTTTATCACCACTGCCCTGACTTATTGTACTCACTTCTTTCTCCTTCGTTCAGTTAACACCTGGTATCTATCAATGGCAGAGACTCCCGCGCACAGACTTGACCTTCGAGTCGGTGGCAAGTACAGACTCGGCAAGAAGATCGGCTCTGGTTCCTTTGGTCCGTAGCTGCCCTTTGTTCGCTTCATATGTCTTCTAATCAGTATGCGTAGGTGACATCTATCTTGGCATCAACATCATTTCTGGTGAAGAAGTCGCCATCAAGCTCGAGTCGGTCAAAGCCAAGCACCCGCAGCTCGAGTACGAGTCTAAAGTTTACAAGACCCTTGCAGGCGGTGTCGGTGTTCCGTTCGTCAGATGGTTCGGCACCGAATGCGATTACAATGCAATGGTTTTGGATCTCCTCGGACCCTCTCTCGAAGACCTCTTCAATTTTTGCAACCGCAAGTTTAGCCTGAAAACAGTTTTACTCCTCGCTGACCAGCTGGTAATGTCTTCCCTTCTTTAAACCATCCTGCATTCATCGCTTCGTATCTAGATATCCCGCATCGAGTACATCCATTCTCGTAACTTCATTCATCGCGACATCAAACCTGACAACTTCTTGATGGGCATCGGAAAACGAGGCAACCAAGTCAACGTGATCGACTTTGGTTTGGCTAAAAAGTTCCGTGACCCCAAGACACACCTCCACATCCCTTACAGGGAGAACAAGAATCTCACTGGTACTGCTCGCTACACCTCAATCAACACACACCTAGGCGTCGAGCAGGCCCGTCGCGACGACCTCGAGTCCCTCGCATACGTACTGATGTACTTCCTTCGTGGTGCTCTCCCGTGGCAGGGGCTCAAGGCCGCCACGAAGAAACAGAAGTACGATCGTATCATGGAGAAGAAGATGACTACTCCTACGGACCTCCTATGCCGCGGTTTCCCCAACGAGTTTGGGATTTTCCTGAACTACACACGTGCCCTCCGCTTCGACGACAAGCCGGACTACTCGTACCTACGCAAACTTTTCCGCGACCTCTTCGTTCGCGAGGGATTCCAATATGATTACGTCTTCGATTGGAGCGTGCAGCGTGGTGCCCCCGACGATGGCAGCACCAGTGCCAGCCAGAAGGCCGCCGCTGGCAGGCGCAAGGTGGTCCAAGAGGAAGAAGAACATCGCGCGAGTGACAGAATGTAGGTGCTGGAAAACATTTCATTTGTTTTATGCTCGTGAGACTGAGACATGTTGACACAGGCTTCGTTCGCATACCCGTCAGCAGCAGGCCAATGCGCCTGGTGCGGTTGGGCAACAACGTGGTACTACCCGTGGCAGAGAGGGCGATATTTGGTAAATGCATATCATTCCCTTGTTTCTCTTATTCGGTCGGGGCACGCCCCGAGTGCGGCCGAGATTGGGGGCGGAGGGAAGTTGCGGAGGGTTCTCGGTCGTTGTTGGATATCGGTTCATGGATGGTCGGTCGCGAAACGCTCCTGCGGGATGAGAAGAATGGAATTGGCTCGTCTTGACAAACAATGGCCCTCGTGACGCTTGCACAAACGCCCGCATTTCAAGCCAAAACCCAATTCTGGTTCCTCCGCTATTCGGGACCGCTTTGCATCGCAGGACAACCAGCGACCCGCTCCACCATCGATGATGTTGTTGCCTCAGGATATGTATTGTACGGACGCTTTTTTCTTCCACGCCGTTCTAGCTTGCAGCATGGCGGCTGCCTGACTCCCCCCCTCGCATACAAAGTCTTATCACCATCACTGGCGCCCGTTATCGATTGATTCAGATTGGTATTTTCTTCTGTCGGATTTTATGTTCATCCCCCATCCTCATGACGTGATTGGTATATGTCCGATCAACTTCTTTATCGCTGAGCGCGTTCTTTTTCCCTGCCTGCCCACCATTTTCATGCCCTTTGTCATATTCCCCGTTGTTTGTTGTCCTTTCATCTTCGCTCTATGGGTGTCATCCCATGGTGGTTTGCTAGATGGAAGAGGGCGCCGAGTGGAGGGGGATGGAGAGGATTGGTAGTAGGGAGTAGTAAGCCATGTGTAACGAGAATGTTGACATGCCGTAGTGTTTACGCGTCTTCTGATGACGAGCACGGCCATGTCAGAAGAATCGCCTGTCGCGCGGCGACTCGGCGTGGTGAGACACATCATCATCGTCTGTTCAGGGAAGGGAGGGGTAGGGAAGTCATCGGTCTCCGCTCAACTCGCGCTCAGTCTCCATGCGCTCTCGACGCGCTTCCGAGTCGGCATTCTCGACGTCGACCTGACAGGCCCTTCCATACCGCGCATGCTCGGACTTGACGGGCACGGTGTACATCAAAGCAGCGACGGGTGGGTTCCCGTGTACGCCGACGCTCAAGAAGGCGGGGAGCCGAGGTTGGCGTGCATGAGCGTCGGGTTCCTGCTGAAGAAGAAGAGCGACTCGGTCGTTTGGAGAGGTCCCAAGAAGAACGCCATGATTCGTCAGTTCCTGAGCGACGTCAGATGGGGAGAACTGGACTATCTCGTCGTCGACACTCCACCAGGTTCGTGAATTCCCTTTCAACGATTGTCCAATTGGATCGCTGGACGTGTCGTGTCCAGGCACTTCTGACGAGCATCTATCGCTACTGGAACACCTGGCACCCGTTCACTCAAAGCTCTCCGCTATCATTGTTACGACGCCACAGGCGGTCGCTCTGCTTGACGCAATAAAGTGTCTGTCGTTTACCCGCGCCGTCAAGCTCCCTGTCCTGGGGCTGATCGAAAACATGAGTGGCTATGTATGCCCTTGTTGCGGCGAGATCAGCAACGTCTTTTCAACCAAGGGGGGAGAGGAGATGGCGAAGCGGGAAGGATTGACGTTCCTTGGTGCGCTGCCAGTCGATACCGAGCTGGTGACGCTCCTCGACGCCGCAGAGTCGAGCGCCGTAGGAGGGGCCGATGAGGGAACCGAGCTCAAGGCATCCGATATTCTGAAACGATACCGGGAGACGTCTTCTGCTAGGTTGTTCGGGAGCATCGCGGAACGGGTTGTCGCGCGTGTTGCGCAAGTCGGGCAGGGACAGGTGTAGATGTAGTTTAACATTTTGCCGACTGGCCGTGTGCTAAATTTTCCCGTTCTTGGGCGCGGTTGTCGTAAAACACGAGGCAGCCCATCTTCGCGTTCGACTTCATCGCTTGCTTTGTTCCATGATTGTCGACGACCTTTGAACGCTTTCCTTGCCCGCTCACCGTATTTCTTTCTGCTGGTGTTCGTGCCATATTTGTACCACTGCTTCAGATGTCGGTCGACCTCAGTTCGCTATCGGTCGACTCCACATTGAGTTCGGTTCACCCACAACCCAACTCGGCTGCTACCCTTTATAATGACTTCACCCTCAACCTTCCTTCCCGTCTCGACTCCCGTATGTAAATTTCCGTTCATATCAACCGTGCGCCCCCGTTAAAATAAATTGCTCTTAGACGATACCGCCACCCTCCACGGCGGCTCTCCATCCTCCACCATGACCCTCCGCAAACTAGACGTGTCTCCACGCGTCCCATTTCTCGTCGATGCCACCCTTCGCCGTCGTTCCAGCCGTCTCTCCCGTTGGCTGCTCGAGCTCCACACATCTGCTCCCCCAGACGTCCTTGACCTTGCAGATGTCGATCCAGTCGGTACCCAGAGCAACCCATACCTTGCCTATCCCCATCTGAGCATGCCAGCTCTCCGCCGCAGCTTAGACGACGCCGATAGCATGTATGATTATGTCGTCGTCGATCAAGATATTGCTCTCGAATGTCCTCCAGAAGATCCACTCCTCGATCAGGTTCGTTCGCAATCTCAACCTTCTGGTTGGCATGTCATCTGATATGTATCAACATAGCCATCCCACGAGTCTGTGCCGACGGATATAGCCACCCCCCGATCAACAGTCCGACTTATCGACCCTCCTCAATCGTTACGACACTTTCATCTCTCGAGAGGCTCTGTGTCATCCTCTCCGAGAACTGCGGCATCAAGCAGTCCGTCCAGGTTCTCCATGTTTCACCGGCCATTTCAAGGGGACCTCACCTCGGGCACGTGTG
>JBBPKV010000288.1:0-16712 GCA_038089455.1 Tylopilus cf. leucomycelinus
ATTCCAAGCAAGGACTATTGTCTTAGCTACCCCTTCTACCTTGGTCGCCTTTGGAATCCCTGGGACGAGCTTATACTTGCTCCCTTCATTTTAGCTCGACTTCACCATTCACCTTGGTGGTCAGCCCTGCACACTTTCCCCCTTCTTACAGCGATTTGTGCGAATCCTTTGACAAAGCGTCGATAGAAATTTAAGAACTCTAAGAATCCCCTCAATTCCTTTTGTGTCTTCGGAATCAGCCATTCAGTCACTCCTTTAACCTTAGTGGGGTCTACTTTGACGACGTTGTGTCCCACAATCAATCCAAGATAGTTAGTTTCCTTTTGTTCAAAAGTGCACTTTGTGTGTTTTAGGAACAATTTATTATCTTGCATGATTTGTAGGACTTCTTGTATGATTTTTTTAAGTTCGTCAAGAGTTTCAGTAAAAATCATAATATCGTCGATATAGACCACTACTTTTCCACGATTAATCAAGTCTCGAAAGATATGATTCATCATGGTTTGGAAGGTCACCGGTGAATTAGTAAGTCCAAAGAACATCACCAATAGTTTGAAAAGACCTTGATTAGTTTAGAAAGCAGCTTTCCATTCATACCCTTCTTTGATACAGACATTGTTATATCCCCATCGTACATCGAGGAGTGTGAAGTACTGTGCTACTTTCAATTTGTCTACTAACTCTAAGATTAATGGTAGTGGATAACAATTTTTTATGGTAATCTCATTAAGCTTTTGATAGTCTTGCACGGGGCATAATCTTCCATCCTTCTTTTTTATAAAGAAGAAGGCTGAGGCGAAAGGTGATTTAGATGGACGAATTCTTCCCATGTCAAGGTTTCTTTTAGGAAAACTTCGAGTTTCTCTTGTTCCTTGGTGGTTAGACTGTATGTTTTACAATCTACTTTATGATTTCCAGGGAGTAATTCAATTGCGTGATCCCAGGGTCGTCAAGGAGGGAGTTGATCGAAGTTTTCCTTGGCAAAGACATCTTTGAAGTCATGATAACACTCTGGAACTACTTCTTCAAAGCTTTTCATATACTTTGCTTGATCAGCTTTGATGGCTAATTCTGTGGCTAGATGAGTTTGTTGACTTCATTGATATTCTTCGATGTCAAGAGAGTATAACCTCTCCCCTTCACTAGGATGGAAGTCCTCCGGACTGACGTGATGTGGAGTATGATCACTATCGCAGCGAAAGGCAATGGTAGAATGTTGCCAATCGATCGCGGGATTGTGAAGATGTAACCAATCAAAACCCAGAAAGATGGGATGGGTACTTAGATTGGTGATGGCAAGGGCGATTCATTCATGATGATCCTGGATGATGAGTTTGACCATGCAGAAGGAGGTGATGTGACCACGGGAGTTGGGAGTTCCATCTGCATTGTAGACTGGAATGGGACGAGGTAAGGGATGTACCTGGAGACCATGTTTCGTCACAAAGGCCTGATCGATGGACAAATCAGTACATCTGGAATCGATGAGGGTGTGAGTGGGGATTTCGGACGCGTCGTTGGTGATTAGATGGATGGGGACATCCAGAGTGTTGTGAGTGTGAGTGGAAACCTTTCAGATGAAACGAGGTCTATGTTGGAGCTCACGAAGGATTCAGTGTGTCTCTGGTTGCGATAGTCAGCAAATATTGTCGACGAGGTCTGGGGTTACCTCAGAAAGACAGGATTTGTAAACAAAGGAACGGAGATGCTTGAGGGCATGAGAATGCTCCGTATGTTCACAAATCTTCTTAATCCAGGAGGTTGTCCAAGGGTCAACCATGTTCATCCAGGATGTGTCGCATCGAGGGGTCACAATAGAGAGGCGCTCAGCAGCCTCTACCATAATCATTGTCTTTGGCGGACATGACAGAATCTGGATGGTCTTACCGTTTTCCACTTGAGCCTTTTGTGTAACCTGGGGGCACTCTGCAGCCTCTTGACAGGGTATTTTGGGTTGTGGTTTAAAGGGGATTTCAGTCTCAATTTCGTCAATGGGTAAAAGAGAATATTTATTAGACGAAACTGTAGTGGGACAGGTAGTCGACTGAGCAACTACTGTCTGGGGAGAAAATCCTTTTTTATTTTGGTAATTTTATTGGCTAATTCCTCTGCCGATGTGTATTCTATTGCAACTCCTCAGAATTGCATGGTGTGCACTTTTTGAGGGCACAGCTTGAAGTATTCCTTATATGGCCAAGATTGGCCACACTTGAAGCATTTGCCCTTAGCTTGTGCCTTTCCGATATCCATGAGCACTCCTTGTCCACCAAGGGTACCTACTTGGTTTGGGTGAATAGCTGTGGAGGTTACTGGAGCGCTCTGCTGCTTCGATGACGATCCTTTCACTTTTGGCCATTGCCTTGTGAAGGGAACACGATCGTAGATTGATCCCTTCTTCCTTTCATCGATCTCGCAGAGTACCTGATCCGTGTGGATCAATGCTTCTCTCCAGGCTTCAAAATCCTCACCCTCAAGAAAATCGGGCTTGGATCTTTCAATGTATTCAACTACATTGTTCTTGATTGCTCTTCTTATTAGTCAAATGAGCGAGCGGTTCATTGACTCAAGATTATATCTGGCTTGGAGGGCCAGATGTTCGAGATGAACAAAGTAATCTTCGACCGTCCCTTTTCCTTGGGTGAGCTTATAAAGCTTGTCTTCGGCTTGGCGATGGGGACCAGCCGGTTTAAAGGTTCCTTCCAGTTGTTTAAGGAACATCTGGAAGGTGATTGTCGTGAGTCTATCAACGTTGTTCTGGAGGTAGAGATCCGTGAATCTACCTACCGCTGTAGGAGCTCGTTGCTCTCTACATTTACAGATCAGTTTCTCGTGTCAGTTCAGGTTCTCGTACAGGTACCGTCCCTCGTGTTCAAGATGTCCATCGTGTCTCATGTCGGTCCAATGTCGGTCCATTTCTATCCGTGCGTAGTTCGTCAGTCCGAGTCCAATTGACAGTCCGCTTTTCAGTCCTGTTCATTGTCCGAGTTCGGACACGATCTTTTATTTTCTTATTTTCTTCGACATCTATTACTTCGAACAAGTCATAAGTCACCTTTCTGTCACAGTCACATCAGTCACAGATCGGACAATATTCCATTTGGACTACAAATATTCGTTGACAGTTTCATATGGGCCTTTGACTTGACCTTGTGGCGTCCTTTGACAGGACCACATGTTTCTACACAGTCCTGGGAAAATGCCCAGACTATAAAGACTTGTATCATGCATTTGAATAAAATACTTATCGGGTTTCACTTCATTTTTCAGTTTCCATTTGATTCCCTCTCCGTTCATATCCTCGCCGCCATTTCGTCCATTTGTCTCTTTGCCGTTTGCCCTTCGATCTGTCGCCGTTTGTTCATCCTTCGTAGTCCGATATCTCGGACCATTCATTGACAGTCTGGACTATGCCGGATCGGTCTATTCCAAGCAAGGACTATTGTTTTAGCTACCCCTTCTACCTTGGTCGCCTTTGGAATCCCTGGGATGAGCTTATACTCGCTCCCTTCATTTTAGCTCGACTTCACCATTCACCTTGGTGGTCAGCACCCACACACTTATCCTCTTTCTTACAACTGGAGCCCACTGTGAGGGGTTCCACAAGGCCACTCAGAAGGTCGCTTCGACCCACACCTCAGCACTTGGAACTCGAGGAACTACTCTCTGAATTTCGTCGTCTCAACATCTCTACCGAGTCCAATTTTTTTGTCCCGGTCACTCCGGACCACGCATGTCACAACTTCATCAGTCTGTCAATGTCACCTGTCATAGACTCACCCTTCTTTCCCAGTGGTTTTACGACCTCTACTCTACCTGACAACCATCTGTCATCATGTCATCGATCTCCGGTAGCACCTCAGCTTTCGCCGCTATCACCTCTATCCGCTCATGAATCATCATCAATCACTCAAGATCGTTCCCCCTCGCCATCGCTCGCTTTTCTCTTTGATCAAACTGAATTCCCTCCTGTTCTTCAGCAGGATCCGTCCCCTTCTTCATCAGTCAATCCTCCTTCGCTCGTATCTGTCTCGTCACAATCTGCTTCTAGTCTGATCGGATTAAACAGTTCTTCACCCCACATTCTACAGGTTCATTTTGGTCCAATGGCTAACCAACCGCAGGTTTTCCTTATGCCTCTTAGAGGTACTCAAAACGCACCTAAATTTGATGGTAAAATGCCATCTCAGCTTCCTCGGTACTTAGAAGATATTGAGCAGCTCGGCGATCAAGCTGGACTCGATGAGGCCGGTAAGGTCAAAGCAGCTATCCAATATGCGGATCTCGAAGAAGCTGAAGTATGGGAAACATTACCAGAAGCAGTAGCCAATCCTGCTGATTGGGAAGAGTTCGTTGAAGTGGTCAAGAAACTCTATCCAGGATGCAAAGGTAGTACACGATATCATGGTGCTGACATCCAGTACCTCATCGAGGACTACCATAAGAAGCAGATGTGTAATCAGGACAATCTGGGTGAATATACCAGGAAGTTCACGAAAGTATCTGCACTCTTGATTGCTAACCATAAGCTCTCTGAAATGGAGCAAAACATGATCTTCTTGACAGGATTTCCAGTGTTCTTACAGGATTGCATATGTGATCGCCTTGTGATCGTCAAACCGGACATCCATCCCAATGATTTGTACCCAATGAATGACATCATAAGCACTGCCAAATTCTTGTTGACAGGATCAGCACTTAGATCTAGTCTGTCCGCGTCAGACGTGATGCCTCGTTTTCAGCAATCCTACGGTCCTTCACGTTCCAATCCCAATCAGCATTTGCCTCCATCCAGTCCACCACGAATGTACAATCTGAGTCCGGCTGTCAAGGCCGAGACCAACGTTATGGCTAGATCAACAGACCCCACCTGTAGATTCTGTGCTGGTCATGGGCATTTCGCAAAGAATTGTCCTATCTGCACGGAGTACCTCAATGCAGGGAAAATTACTAGGGGAAAGGACAATCACGTCTATATGCCAGACGGATCCGACATACCTCGCACGCCAGGAGGTAGATGTCTCAAGGACGGTATTGACTATGCTCATTCCTCCAGACAGTCGAATGCAGCTACGGCATCTATGTCTGCATCTTCTACAGGATTCACTAGAGATGTACCTCCTCATATCACTGCCGGTATACTGTCTACCATGTACCCTGCTACCCCAGCAATCCTTGACATCGACTCCTCTGCTTTCTACACAGCAGAACCGAGTCCGGATTCGGACTTCATTCCTGTCACTGCAGATGAAGAATTCCAACCATACCTAGTTCAGGCATGGGCTACTTTTCAGGTGGACAAAGCGTCCAAAGAGAAGGGAAAACGAGTTCGCTTCGACGGTGTTTAGGTACCACCGTGTAAGAAACCAGATTATCGCGCAGCTGCCGTGTCCGAAGAACTTTTACCCCCTGAGCTGCAGCAGACACCGCGAAGCACTTCACCCTTACCACCCTCATCATCCTCGTCTGCCCCAATCTCAGTCAGCACTAGCGATTCTTCCTCTCTGTTACGTAGCGCTCTTCGAAACCCTACCGGCGCTTCTACTACTCAACCCAGTCCTGGTCAGTTCATGTCCGATCCAGACAATGCACCTACAAATGCACCAAGTAACAGCCCCCCACGAGTACCTGGAACTAACCAGAATTTCTCTCCATCCACGCAGTACAAATATTCCTTCCCCCTCAAAGACGAGGCCGCTCCAAAATGAGTCTTGGACCGAGTCCTGGACACTAATGTTCCAGTTCCAGTCAAGGATCTCTTCGCGGTCTCGCCAGAATTTCGAAAACAATTTCATGAACTTACTACTGTGAAATGAATTGCTAACCTACCCTTAACTCATACGGCACAGATTAACGAGTTGTCCAGTAACGACCACATGTTCACACGCAGGACTGGAACATGAATAATGTGCAATGAAGACGGACTCATTGTCGTGCATCATAGTCTACCCCTTAGAGCAATCGAAGCTAAGGTTGGCGATACAGGTTGGACCATTCGTGGTGTTCTAGACTCTGGTTCCGAGGTTATCGCTATGCCTTGCCGGATCTGGGAACAGCTCAGACTACCAATCTGATCTAACCAGACGATGAAGATGTCCTCTGCTAATATGAGCGTGGACAGTACAATTGGTGTTCTCGAAAACCTCGCACTTGATTTTGGTGGAGGCGAAGTCATGCTACAGGTTCAAATCTTGGCCCGTGCTAACTTTGACCTACTACTGGGTCAACCTTTCCATTGCCTAATGAGTGCTAACACAGAGGATTTCCCAGACGGTTCACAGACAATCACTTTTCGTGACCCTAATACGGACAAGCAGTATACTCTGCCTACGAAGCCGTGGTCCGATGGTTGTCCCCATTGTCGAGACCGTTTACAGTGTACTAGCCATCAGTCCATTTTGGAGATGGGTTTTTAGATTTCGATGATCTGCTTAACGGCTGGGGAGATAACAGTAACGCTTCCATCGCATCTTTTCTGTCCTATACGCATCTTTCTTTGCTTTCTTAACCTTTGCTGCTTTATTCGTTTTTATCTTCGACACAGTCCGTTTTCAATCCGGACGTGCTTGCTGCGCTTTCTTTGGTTTATTCTTACGATCTCTTTTCGCATGCGTTGGCTTATAAGCCCGTCGTGAAGAAAGTTTGGTCCGTTGTGGCTCCAGTTGACGAGGAGTATCGGATTACCCGTTCTCTTCCAGATGATTCACTCGCCGGACTACATCCTTTACCTATGCATCCTCCTGACTTTGTTCCTGGTGTTCATTTTACACAGGAACGCGCTGACAAATTAGACCTCGATCCCACAAACTGGCTATGGCCAGAGAAAGTCAAGCTCGTACACTGGCTCCTCCTCGAACACGAAATGGCTTTCGCTTGGATTCCTACCAAGTGAGGTCGCCTCGACGAAAGATACTTCCCCCCCGTAAAGATTCCGACTGTCTCTTATACCCCTTGGGCACTTCACAACATCCCCGTCCCTCCTTCCATGTGGGCCGGCGCAATCCAGATTATTAAAGACCGGATTGCGTCCGGTGTCTATGAACCATCTACCGCAGTGTACCGATCTCGATGGTTCTGCATGTTTAAACAGGACAGCAAATCACTCTGACTCGTACACGATCTCCAACCCCTTAATGCGGTTACTATCCGGGACTCATCCACGCCGCCATTCGTGGAACACTTCGCAGAGTCTTTCGCGGGATATGCTGTTTATGGGATGATGGATTTATTCGCCAGCTACGATCAGCGTCCATTACATCCCGAATCTTGCGACCTCACGACTTTCAATAGTCCAATGGGTCCTCATCGTCTTACCACTGTTCCTATGGGATACACAAATGCAGTCCAAATCTATCAAGCAGACATGTTGTTCGTTCTTCAGGATAAAATCCCTCGACATACCTACCCTTTTATCAATGACCTACCAGTCAAATCTGTCACCACGCGTTACTAGAATCTGGACGGTTCATACGAGACCGCTCCAGACAATCCCAACATTCGCCGGTTCATTTGGGAACATTTACAGGTAGTCCACCACATCTTGCAACAACTGCAAAATGTTGGTGCGACGGTTTCTGCAAAAAAGTTCATGCTCGCCGCATCGGATGCAACTGTCATTGGACACAAATGCACTGCCGACGGTCGTATTCCTCATGAGGACAAAGTACAAAAGATTCGCGACTGGCCTCCATGTCAAACGCTCACTCATGTGCACGGTTTCTTAGGTGTTTGTGGTGTACTCCGCATTTTCATTCGTGACTTCGCTTCTATTGCCCATCCCCTGGTCGATTTAACCAGGAAGGGTGTTCCTTTCGAATGGGGAGCATCCCAACAACTCGCAATGCAGCATCTCAAGGATGCTATTTGCCTTTCACCCACCTTACATCATCTGGACTATGAGTCCGGACTCAAAATCTTTCTTGCTGTCGATACCTCTCTCATCGCTGTCAGTTACATCCTGTCTCAGGAAGGTGCCGATGGTAAACAATATCCGAATCGCTTTGGTTCTGTCAGCCTTACAGAGGTTGAGAGCCGCTATTCACAAGCGAAATTGGAACTTTACGGACTATTTCGTGCTCTATGTGCAGTCCGCATTTTTATCTTCGGTGTCACTAACTTCACAGTCGAAATGGATGCCAAATACGTGAAGGGTATGATTAATAACCCGGACCTCCAACCGAACGCGACCATTAACCGGTGGATCGCTGGTATCCTTCTCTTTAATTTTCGTCTTGTTCATGTTCCTGCTACTCATCATACTGGCGCAGACAGACTATCCCGTCATCCTCGGTCTGATGACGATCTGCCTCCTGACAATGATTTCAAGGATTGGCTGGACAATGCATATTCCTTCTCTATCTCTCTCTTAAATGATTGCGTTTCCCCGCTATATTTGACTACTTACGTTTCTAGGCTCACTCCACCCGCTACTCATCACGCTTCGGTCCTGCTTAATGCGGACTCGGACTCGGTCCAAGACGAACCTGTCTTCCCTCGGTCTCCAAAAGCGTTAGCGAAGGAGGATCATATCACCCGTATTCGCGAATTTTTACACACGCGTACCCGTCCCCCTGACCTATCCGACACCTACTACACTTCCTTCATCAATTCTACTATGCACTTCTTCCTTCTCCACGACTCACTTTACCATCGCGAACCTCATGGTTGTCATCAGCTAGTAGTACCTATGGAACGCCGCTACGAACTGATCAGGGAGGCACACAATAGCCTCGGACACAAAGGTGTCTTCTCAGTCTGGACCCGTTTGCTCCAATGGTTCTGGTGGCCAATGTTGGTTGACGATGTCAAGTGGTACATCCAATCCTGCCACGAATGCCAGATCTGTCAAACACAGAAGTTCCATATACCTCCTACCGTCCCCATGTTTGGCAGTCTATTTCACAAAGTTCACATTGACACTATGGTCATGCCATGATCTGGTGGTTACCACTTCATCGCACATGCCCGATGCACACTCACTGCGTATCCGGAGTGGCATATGTTACAGTCCGAAAATGCGACCGCACTCGCTTCTTTTATTTTCAAAGACATCCTCTGTCGTTGGGGTGCTGTATCCGAGATTGTAACTGACAACAGTTCTGCTTTCCTCCAAGCTCTAGACATCCTCACTTCGCGATATCGCATTCGCCATATCCGAATCTCCCCTTACAACTCTCAGGCAAATGGCGTGGTTGAACGGCGTCACTTCAATGTTTGGGAGGCCATCGTTAAAACTACCCTGGGAGGGGAGATTCGCTGGCCAGCAACAGCTCACTCTGTTTTCTGGGCAGAGTACGTCTCTATACTTAAATTGACCGGTCTCTCGCCGTACTTCATGGTATATGGTGTTGAACCGCTCTTTCCTTTCGATCTCGCAGAAGCTACATTTCTCGTCCCCGCACTGGAATCTGATCCAGTTTCTAGATCTGCTTTAATTGCTTGGTGAGCCTCTCAGCTCCAGAAGCGACAAGAAGATATCAACAGTATGCGAAAGTGCATACTACAGTTGCATTTCGCATCCATCAAACAGTTTGAGGCACAATTCAAAAATAGGATTCGAACTACTAAGTACAGTCCTGGTGATCTCGTCTTGGTCCGAAATACTCGGATTGAAAAAGAGTTAAACTGAAAGACGAAACCAAGGTACTTAGGTCCAATGGTAGTTCTTTGCTGAACTATTGGAGGATCATACCTACTGGCAGAGTTGGACGGCGCCATCTCTAAGTTGCGGTATGCGGCCTTTCGCCTGCTACCCTACTTTTCAAGGACGAAGATCGCGATTCCGGTTACTGATTTGACCGGACTGATCAATAAAGAAATTGACAAATTCAAAGCCGAAGATGACGTCGAACACGACGATGATGAGGCAGAGGACGCGGTCTTTGAAGACTAAGTCCCCCTCAACCCCTAAAAAGATTGTTTCCTCGTATCAGTTCTACCCCATGCTTAGACCGGTGACCTCCATTTCATCCTGGTTTTTGTCCAGTGTCTCTGATATCACATAAAAACATCACTAAACCAAAAAACAAACAGACTCTCTACTATCCAATCTCTCATTCCGATCAATCAGAAAACAGTCCTAACAAACATATCACGAAAAGTTTCTCTTCATCTCTACATACCATTTCATTCGATCGTGCCATAACTCTGAAGGCGCACATTGTGTTTCGTCTTCATTCTCAGTCTGGTTTTTGTCCTGTTACGGACTCATCAATCCTATCTACGATCCAGTGAAGTATAGATGCCAAAAGATGATCGACGAAGACAAGCCAAGTGGTAGCTTGCACTCTGGTGTTGTACCTTCGTTTTCAGTGTGATAAAAGCCTTTACACTTGTTCTGATACTTTCTTTTCCTCACTTAGGGATCGCATCGGATTCGCACACGGACACGGACACACAATCGGATTGCCAATACAGGTTTTACAGGACTATTCTACTGCTACCTACTGTTGCATCAGCCTTTTGAGGTTTGCCAGCTCGACCAACTGCTCGGCAACCTTGGCGGCCATATCCGCCATCTCTGCCTCCATCGCCTTCATCCTCGCTTGCGACGATAAGAGTGCTGCCTTCAGGTGGGTGGCCACCCGGATGGCGTTCTCCTTGGGCGTCGCACGCCCTAGCTTCCTCACCGTCGGCCTAGCCTTCGGCACCTCCTTCTCCTTCTCCATCTCGGCCTTCTCATCACTGTCGACGATCTCGATTTGTTCGCGCACAGGCGGCATGGCATGTTGACATGGTCAAACTGCTCAGTCCGGTTAGCTCAGTCTGAATGCGAACAATATGAATGACATACCTGGGGCCTTGCCTTTGCCCTTGCCCTTGCTCCCTTCTGGGGCACCCCCCTCCTGCCTCTTCGGCCTTCTGTGGCCCAACGACTTGTTGCATCATGCTTTGACGCACTTGCATCGGAAACATGTCTGATTGACGGGTCCGATGCAAGGCTCGCATGCCTTATGACACCCGTCGCACCTCTCATCATGGTCGACGATTGCTTCTTCTGCAGCGATCCTCTTCGTGGGCCATGCGCGCACTTCACTTTCATCTTCGTCTTCATCGGTGTCCTCCACCATCATCCTCGCACGCTGAAATTCGTTAGTGGACTATTAGAGCGGGTTGCCAGCCTACTCACCTTGCTAGGGCGCCGCATCCACACGCCCTCGCCGACCTCCTCGATCCGACCGCCCACCTCTGCACTCTCTGCTGAGACTGACACTGCCACCATTGGTCCTGGTCCAGCCTCACCAGTCTCCTCATCCGCCGAGGGCGCTTGCACTTGACCCGCAATTGCACGCTCTTCTTCCTCTTCAGCCTGGCAGCATTGTGCCTCTTCCTCCGCCCCTTGTCTGTGTCGTGCTTCCTCTTCCTCCTCTTGACGACGCCGAGCCTCCGCTGCTTCGGCCTCATCGCGTCTTGCTTTCACCTCTGCACACCAACGCTTGGCAACCGGTCCCAATTCTTGCATGCACTGGACAACCTGGTTGTCAACCAGGGCTTCCGTGCCATGTTCGCGTGCCGTTCGCAGGCAAGCGTGCACTTGCATCTGCAGATCCAGTCAGCTTGCGCACAGTGCAATAAGTTTCGTTACTCACCAAGGCTCTGTCCCACTCTGTCACCCACATCTCCTGCTCTTCGCGCAGGGTCTCCTTGTCATCCGGTACGGTCTGGGCGACGTCGACAACATGGGCATTCGCGTTTTTAAGGGCTTGAGCAGCCATGGACTTTGGACTGGTTGTGTCCGCGGGTTGGGAGAGAGCAAGGATGTCGTCGATGGCAGACATGGCGAAAGTGGTATGTGGATGATGAAGAGGGTGATTGTAAGAAGAAGATGGACTTGGCCACTTTTGCGTTTTCATAGTGTCCCGTGGTTCAAACTCAGCGCATCACGTGACTGACTGGGGACAGTCAGTATCCAAGTCCCCCTTGGATGTAGGAGCTCGTCGCTCTTTACGTTTACAGATCGGTTTCTCATGTCAGTTCAGGTTCTCGTACAGGTACCATCCCTTGTGTTCAAGATGTCCATCGTGTCTCATGTCGGTCCGATGTCGGTCCATTTCTATCCATGCGTAGTTCGTCAGTCCGAGTCCGATTGACAGTCCGCTTTTCAGTCCTGTTCGTAGTCCGAGTTTGGACATGATCTTTTATTTTCTTATTTTCTTCGACATCTGTTACTTCAAACAAGTCATAAGTCACCTTTCTGTCACAGTCACATCAGTCACAGATCGGACAGTATTCCATTTAGACTACAAATATTCGTTGACAGTTTCATATAGGCCTTTGACTTGACCTTGTGGCGTCCTTTGACAGGACCACATGTTTCTACACAGTCCTGGGAAAATGCCCAGACTATAAAGACTTGTATCATGCATTTGAATAAAACACTTATTGGGTTTCACTTCGTTTTTCAGTTTCCATTCGATTCCCTCTCCGTTCATATCCTCGCCGCTATTTCATCCATTCGTCTCTTCGCTGTTTGCCCTTCGATCTGTCGCCGTTTGTTCATCCTTCGTAGTCCAATATCTCGGACCATTCATTGACAGTCTTGTTACGATCGTATGCACCACTTACACTTTTTCCTTTGCTCGCCTTGTACATACCAGATCTTGGGTTCGAGTCCCAACTGGTGACTTTCTTTTGACTAATCGTTTCTTTCTGACATCCATGCAATTAGTCACTGGGCCGCTTTGTCATTTCCACTTTGTCATGCTTCGTCAGCGATGGCGCCATTCTTATCTCATTCAGACTTCTTATTGCACCATCGCTTTGTCATGATCACTAATACCGATTAGTCACCATGACTAATCCGCTTACTCATCTATCTCCCAGTAGTATATATACCTACCCCTGCACTCATGTACTCCTCAGCTTAGTCTTATTAAATCCTCTCTCGCTTCCAAGGCTTGACCTCTAAGCTCGATCACTACCCTTGGTAGCTTGATCCCTTTGACACTGTCTAGTAGTTGTCGACCGTCGACTACTAGAAACCCTCCGGGTAGCACCAGTAGAGTGTTACCTCGTCCTTACGACTTCGTTGTTAAGGAACCCCTGCTGCCACAGGCAGAGCCCTTGCACTTGGGACGTTGCGTCTCTTCGTGAGTACCTTCCCAAGGTGCACCTTTGTCAGCTAGTCTACGAACCTTGAACGGTCGTAACAAGTCTGGACTATGCCAGATCGGTCTATTCCAAGCAAGGACTATTGTCTTAGCTACCCCTTCTACCTTGGTCGCCTTTGGAATCCCTGGGACGAGCTTATACTCGCTCCCTTCATTTTAGCTCGACTTCACCATTCACCTTGGTGGTCAGCACCCACACACTTATCATCTTTCTTACACCGCATTGTCACCCTTCATATATGAGAGCATTATAATTATTTTGTCCTTGTCGGACGGCATCCTTTCAAATCCACTAAAATACAATGATAATTGTCTACACCACTGTATGAACTTTTTCTTGTCACCATCAAACATATCCGGTTTGGCCACTAGCAACTTTCCACGACTGCCGGAAGATTCCCTCTTTGTGGGGACCATCGTCAGGAATAATCGAGAGGGTAGTCTCGACAATGTCATACGAATGTTGGATGGAGGTGCAAGGGGGCGACGGGTAGAAGTGGATAAACTTGACTCTGAAAAGTCGGTTCTTGTGATCATCGTGCATGTTTGTGGATGAAGAAATGGGGAGGTGACACGCAGGGGAAGATGTTGTGGTGATGGATGATAGATGGGTGCCCTCGTCAAAGGCGGACGGATATGGAAGGAAGTAGACGAGGATGGGATTGGTGGAGGCAAGAAAGGGCGGGCAGTGACGATAGTGTTCCCAGCAGCAAAAACGGGCATTGGCCCTGCAGCTTGGGGACTAAGTTGTTGTGCTACCTCCGACCATGCTTGGAGGGCGGCAATGTAGGTGTGGATGTCATCGATAGTAGGAGCGGGAGTAGGAGTAGATTCAGGGAGAGTTTGAGCAAGGTCGGAGAATGATGGGGAGTGGGACATTTCGCGTTACTCGAGATTAGGTTATGGGGTAAGGGATGGCTTCACCTAATTCAAATTGAAAGCAAGAAGGTGGATGACCAAGCACACAGCAGCTACGAGGTCAAGAGGGACAAGTCCAACCATAAAAGATCGCGGACGAGGCTAGAGAAGATTTTGAGGAGGAATTTGAAGAGCTCTTAAGGAGAAGTGTCTTCAGATTTTCTTTGGCATGTCAATGTCAGTCGGTTTGCTACTAGGTCTATACTGGGAAGAGGATATCCAATACAGCACTAACTCGTAATGTGAGTTATGACAACATGACAATGCCTGTAATCACGCGAACAGGGGTGGCTCTATCGTGTCCACCTTACATCAACGGCCTCTAGTGCTCTGTGAATATGCCCCCTAGTGCTCTATGGGGAATAGCAACTTTATTCATATTTAATGAGCAAGTTCTCATGGAATGCGATAGGCTAGCTCTACGGCGAACGACCATATGAATAGTGTGGAAGTGGTGCTAGTCTGCCTAGTGTCAAGTGCTAGAACTCTCGTTCCCTTAAGCCTGGGACTCGGCTATAACACAGTGATGAGAGAGTAGATGGAGGAGTATAGGCTTCTGTCCAAGGCTTTGCTTTCCGTTAAACAGAGACCTCACCAGCTATGACCTGGCCTTTTTGCCTAAGCATAGGGGGTCATGCTAACTGCAAGGGTGTTCTCGAGAAAGTTATGGAGGAAGGATAAACATCGAGGTAAAAAGGGGAGCAAGGACAAGTGTCGGTGCTCAAGGAGTAGTTTCAGAATAATGTTGTGACTGGTGTTACCAATGTCACACTCGCTCGAGGGCTAGACACAAAATGTGCCCATGTTCAAGAGAAAGAATGAATATTCTGAAACTAGAGTCTGTCTCTATAGACAGGACTCCTTATATACTACTATACATGTGGTCTACTCATGTTATCCTACAGGCCTGACGTAGCTAAATTGTCATAGTCTAGATGGGTCTGGACTTATGTGAAAATGTGAAAACAAAATACAACACTACCTCACTGTAAGCACAGTGGCTTATCTGGCTTACCTGATTCCGGATAATCAGTATATGTACCGTCTGGGATGCTGAGTGGTAATCACTCAGTATCATCGCCCTTTTGGTGTAGCGGTTAAGTGGCAGATGGTCTGACCCTTACATCAGGCTCGTCAGTCATGTGGAGCTCGGACAAAAAGGGATTCATTTGACATCAGTGATCGGACTCGAGTTCGCAGATGGATCCATTGTGACCTGTGCTCATTCGAGTTGAACCCGAGAATCATGTTCAAAGCAGCACCCAGAGACCAATGGCATGGTAGATCTCAAACAATACATCGATGCGACATTCACAGGGATGTTCGTATATCCCTATGGAGTTGTTAAGGAAGGATGGTCCGGAACACCTAGTATCATTAAATGTGTTTACGGGAGTGAGTATCGACACATGCAATTACTGTTGGAATCCGCAATCACGCGCGCAGCCACATTGTCATCGGATGGATCAAATCCCGAACGCGCATGCGCTGTGCGTCCATTACATTCCTCGCATACGTTCCTACATTGTACAGATACATTGCCCGACCCGCGTATTTAATACTTCATGTATTCCTGTGTCCGGATCTCCTATAGATCCTTTTACCCCTTTTACATAGTATTCAGTATATTCGTATATAAGTTCTGTTCTATCCAACGAGCACCTCAGTCCGTTGCTTCCGCACGACGACTGAGGTGAGCTACCATTTACCCGCTATTTACCTATCCGAGCTAATCTGTATGTAGTTTGTCCCTCGATAGGTAAATCCGATATAGTCCGTTGCTTCCGCACGACGACTGAGTTTGTCCCTCGATAGCTGTCGCGCGCTGATTTCCGTCCCACTAGAAATCTCTCAAGTCAATGGTAGGTTTGACGTGACCGTTTAATATCGGCAAATTCAAGACGGCGACCTCCTGCTCAAATCGTGGCAATGTGCTACTCGCCTCGTGGCCCTATGTGGCTCGCGAGGTTGGAAGGGTGGTCCGTTCAACATTTTGGTGAGACGAGCCGGCGGCCCTCGCCTCCCTCACCCAAAACCAGTCGCAGCCCCATCGGCGCCTCGTTCACCTACACAGCCTTGAAGCAGGCGAGTTGGTGGCTGTGGTTAGCTCTGTGCCTGCTGTGCTCACAATTCGCTTTTCCTCTTGTAAACTTGGTGTGGTGATGCTCGACGCCCCAAATGGCGCAAAGTCCTCAGTAATGGCGTCGAATTCGTCTACGAGCTTGAAGTTGTTTTTCTTTGCGAACTCGCACGGGTGGTCAAATCAGCGAGATGGATCGCGACCGTCCACCTGGGTGGCGCCACCAATCACATCGCACTCACACTCACCGCCATCTCCCGCTCGCTCCGTTTGCCACCATCTGTACACCACTCTCGTTCTGTCCCACCAATCGTAGAAGATCTAATTGGCGACCATCACGCTGTTGTCGACTGCTCGGCCTCACCTGTCCCCTCGTCCTTGCTCTCAACCCGTGTGCCACCTCATTCGACCACCGTACAGTCAATGATGCTGTGCGGTTACAATATCCGGGGTGCAGATACCATTGCGAGTCGGTTTCATCACGGCTCTCGAACACACGAGATTTACAGGTGATGGCGGCCGGACTATTTTGTTGTCGTGTCCCGTATAGTTTGTCTACATCTTGTTCTGTCTCTTGTTTCCTGTTCCTGCACCGTTACCGATCTCCG